>JBBMJZ010021426.1:0-10690 GCA_037833815.1 Zingiber zerumbet | reverse complement strand
CCTAGAACCTAGGGTTACCACCCCCTAGGGTTTTTCATAACCTGGGGTTACCACCCCCTAGGGTTTTCCATAACCTAGGGTTACCACCCCCTAGGACCTAGGGTTATGTCCCCCTATGGTTTTCCACCTGCCTGACTGCAGCCAGGACTTTCCTTCACCTAGGGTTACCGACTCTTAGGACCTAGGGTTACCACCCCCTAGGGTTTTCAACCTGCCTAGAATCCACTAGGACTTTTGCGTAAGACAACTTAGGACTTTCCTACAAGCTCATTCAAACTTGTTAGACCACAAGTAACCTTAACTTTAAACCCTTTGCCATTATCAAACCCAGGTTCGATCGTCTAATGCTTCCCACACCAACAATCTCCTCCTTTTTTATTATGGCAACACAGTTCAAAGTTAAGTAAAACATATAGCAATAATTTATGAAAGAAATGCAATGTTTAGACTAAGTTAGTAAATTCATTCAACAGAAAATAATTTGTTAACTCCCCCTTAACAACTTAGCTTCCCTTTAATTACTTAACTTTCACTTTTCTCTCCCCCTTAATTACTTAACTTACTTAATTTTTACTTTTCTCTCCCCCTTTGCCATATATCAAAAAACATTAAGCAATTTTTAAAAACTTAGTATTTTTAAGAAAAAAAATACTAGGATAAGATAAAATTTTACTAAATGTAAGCTTTGACAATAATTCCTTGTACTAATACTTTGCTTTAAAAACTTAGTTTTAAAAGGATTTTGATAAAAAGTATAGGTAAGTACTTAGCTTTAAAGAATTTTTAGATAAAGAACGTAGTTGCACTTAGCGAATTTAGAAATCTTAGAAAGTACTTAGCTTTCTCAACAATGACTTAGCTAAGCTTTGAAAAAAAATTGTTTTGTCAAGTACTTAGCTTAAAAAATTTTCACAAAAGCTTAGCTTTTAAAAGATTTTGACAAAAAATTTAACTTTAAAAATATTTTGATAAAACCTTAGCTTTAAAAATATTTTGATAAAAACTTAGTTTTAAAAATATTTTCTTGTAAAAATATTTAGCTAAGAAGATGATTCTTTTAAAAATATTTAGCTTTATCAAATACTTAGCTTTATTTAAAAAAATTTAATAAAAAGCTTAGTTAAGTACTTAGCTTAAATGAGATTTTTCATAAAAACATAGTTAAGTACTTAGCTTGAAAAATACTTAGCTTAAAATGTTGATAAAACTTAGCTTGATGAAATCTTAGCTTTTTTAAAAAAAAAAAATATTAGAGAAAAGCATAGTTTTCATAAACTTAAAACTTTGTCAAAAGTATTAAGGTTTATTTTCATTTTTTTTAAAAAATAGTTAAACAATGAAAAAAATAAAAATTAGTTCCTTTCACTCCCCGTTAATTAAAGCCAAAATATAAGAACTTTTAAGGTCCTAAAGTCTAAGCATGAGAATTTAAGAAAAAACTTCAAACTAAATATTTGTTTTACTTTAACCAAATGTCTAACCCTTAGCTATTAGTTATTTACCATAAGATAGTAGCTTTCACTTGGTTAATCAAGTTAAGTAAGTGTTCCAATTAGTTTGACTAAACATAGATAACCTAACTTGATTAATTTGAATTTATTATTTATTGCCCAAACTTATGTTGATGCACCGACATAAGCATTCTGAAGTCCAGGTAGTACCTTATGCATCTCACATAATTCTAAGTGTTTTTCATATACAAGCAAGGTAATGCTAGTGTGCTTGTGAGATGCTCTAGCTGAAACCTATGGGTACATACTTTCTAAAGGAAAATCCTAGACTATTTCTAAACTTTTTAAAAAAATCTAGTAAAATTAGGAGTTTTGAAAAATATTTTTCCTATAATTTTAAAACAAAGCATAATTTTGAAAAGATAATAAATTCTATTCTACTGTGCACATCCCTAATTCTCTTCTAAGTGTACTAAACTCAAGTTCAGGTAAAGGTTTTATAAAGATGTCAACTAGGTTTGACTTGGACTCAACATAGTCAAGTACAATATCACCCTTAGTTACGTGATCCCTTACAAAGTGGTATTTAATTTCTATGTGTTTGGTCCTTGAATGTTGAATTGGGTTTTTAGTTAAATTTATTGAACTTATATTATCAATTGAAATTTTTTTAGTCAAGTTGATAATCTTTTAAGGTGTGCATCATCCATAGCAATTGGGATGTACATTCTCCCATGGCTATGTATTCTGCTTCAGTAGTGGATAGAGCAACACAGTGTTGCTTTCTACTGGACCAACTTACTAGGTACTGACCTTGAAACTGGCAGCTTCCACTTGTACTTTTTCTATCTAATTTACACCCAGCATAGTCTGAGTCATAGTACCCAACTAAGTTAAATGTGCTAGTCCTAGGGTACCGAGGACCTACACTTAGGGTCCCTTTTATGTACCTTAGTATTCTTTTTATATTTGTTAAATGTGATTCTTTTGCACAATATTGATATCTAGCACACATACCTACTACAAATAAAATATCAGGTTAACTTACAGTTAGGTAAAGTAGACTTCCTATTGCACTTCTATAGTGTTTTAAGTCTACTGGTTTTCCATCTAAGTCAGAGTCAATTTTAGCATTAGTACCATTCGGGTATTTATAGTTTTAGAATTTTCCATTTCAAATTTTTTAATTAATTCCTTAGCATACTTTGTTTGAAAAATATGAATTTCTTATTTTATTTGTCTTATTTGTAAGCCTAAAAAGAAATTAAGTTCCCCTACTAGACTCATTTCAAATTCATTTTCCATGAGTTTGATAAATTCCTTTAAAAGTTTTATATTTGTTGATCCAAATATTATGTCATCTACGTAAATTTGGGCTATAAAAATATCTTTTTTTTAAGGTTTTAACAAATAAATTTTGGTCTATTTTTCCTTGGTTAAATCTCTTAGATATTAAGTATGTTGAAAGTCGTTTATACCAAGCCCTAGGTGCTTATTTTAGTCTATATAAAGCTTTTCTTAACCTAAGGACATGGTTTGGGTGATCTAGGTCTTCAAATCCTGAGGGTTGATTTATATAGACTTCTTCTTTAATGAATCCATTTAAGAATGCAGATTTTATATTCATTTGATATAACTTGAATCCTTTATGTGCTGCATAGGCTAGTAGCATCCTTATGGATTCAACTCTGGCTACAGGCGCATAGGTTTTATCATAATCTAACCCTTCTACTTGGATGAATCCCTTTGCTACTAACCTAGCCTTATTTCTTACTATTTCACCCTTATCATCTAGTTTATTTCTAAATACCCACTTAATATCAATAATAGATTTATTTATGGGTTTAGGTACAAGTTTCCAGACCTGATTTCTTTCAAATTGGGCTAACTCCTCTTGTATTGCTATTATTCAGTCTGGGTCAAGTAAAACATCTTCTATAGTTTTGGGTTCAATTTTAGAATAAGGGCTATTTGGCTTAGGTTTCTATAGGATGATCTAGTTCTTACTCTTAGAGTTGGGCCATCCAAAATTTGGCCAGATGTGTGATTAGAAATTATTCTTGATAGTCTTTGGTTGGAGTTAACAATCAGTTCTTGTGATTCACTTTGTTTAGTTCTAAGTTGAGTATCTTCTTCATCATCTATTTTTCTTATGTTTTGATGATTACTTACGTTGATTAAATTAGGTAAGTTATTTTCTTTATCAAAAATGATGTTGGTTGTTTCTTCAAGTTTTTGAGTATCTTTGTTGTAGACTCTATAAGCCCTACTAGTTGTGAAGTATCCTAAAAATATTCCAGTTGTAGATTTTGATGTAAATTTACTTAAGTAATCCTTAGTGTTTAATATGTGTACTTTACATCCAAACACTTTTAGAAAATTTAGGTTGGGTGTTTTGTTATAGTAAATTTATTAATTAATATTCTATTTTGAATATAACATGCCATGTTTATTGCTTCTGGCCAAAATTGATTGCTTAGTTTATATTTGTTTAACATGGTTCTAGCAGCTTCTTGCAACGTTCTATTTTTTCTTTCTACTAGTCCATTTTGTTGGGGAGTTCTAGGGCATGAAAATTCATGATTATATCCATTAATTTTATAAAATTCAGTAAATTTATAATTTTTAAATTCCCCTCTGTGATCACTTCTAATTCTTTTTATTTTAGTATCTTTTTCATTTTCTATTAACTTGCAAAAATTATTAAAGATTTTAAAAGTTTCATCTTTGATTTTTAAGAATTTTACCCAAGTAAATATTGAGTAATCATCAATTATAACTAAACAGTATTGGTTTCGATTTAGGTTTGTCGGTTTGTGGGTTGACCTAGTTTGGTTACCTTGTTGGCAAGCATTACAAACTGAATTTTCTAAGGTTTTTAATTTGAGTAAGCCTTTGACTAGGCCATATTGACTTATTTTTGAAATGAGTCTGATGTGAGTGTGACCCAGTCTTCTGTGCCACACCTTCGTTTCCTCTTGCTGTGTCAAAAGACACTTTATTGAGGAGGTAGGTAGATTAATTGTGTACACATTATTTTTCCTAATTTTCTTAAGTAAGATTTTAGGATTTTCAATATTTTTAATTAGGCAATCAGAGTTAGAAATGGTTACTAAGTATCCGGAGTCACACAATTGACTTATACTAAATAAGTTAAAATTAAATTAAGTTAAGTTAAGTTGAGTTAGAAATAAATGGTCTAAGCTGGAAAATCTAACTTATGTTAAGTTAAGCTAAATTTCAATTGGTCTTCAGTCATGTGTCTGGAAAATAAAGGGTTAAACTCAATCAATCTATCTTATAATCATCTTAAAATTGGATCCAAATCAAATACTTTATGTGTATGAACATAACGATTTGGACCAATGGATTTAGGTTAAGTTAAGTTAGGTTGAGTTAGATTTAAGCTTAATTAGATTTAAGTTAGATTTAGTTGGATTTAGGTTAAGTTTAGTTAGGTTGAGTTAGATTTAAGCTTAATTAAATTTAAGTTAGATTTAGTTGGATTTAGGTTAAGTTAAGTTAGGTTGAGTTAGATTTAAGCTATTTTAGATCTAAGTCCATATCACCCTTTTCTAAATTATCAAAACAGGGAACCTTAAGAGTTTTTGTGAGATGATTAATTTTATCTTCAATTTAGACTATTATCTAAGAATTGATTAGCATTTGAGTTAGACTAAGATTTAACAGACAGTTAATTAAATATTTATTTCAATAATTAGGTTTCAAACTGTGGTGAGGCACTAGGCCTTCTTGGGTATAGGATCATCCACCACTTCTAGGCAAAGACTTCTAAAGAAATTAAATATTTAATTCCATTTTTGAATTTTCTAAGTCTAACTAGTCAAGTGTCAATCAAGCTTAGGTCCTTATCTACCCTAGTCTAAGCATATATAATGAGAAAATAGTAAAACATACATCAAACAATTTTATCTAATAAGGATGGTCTTTCTATTGGCTCCCCTGGATCATAGCCTCAATAGGGTCTATCAAGGTAATGAATATGATCCTTGGGAATCCAATATTGACTAAGTCGCACTTGATTAATCAAGTTAGACTTAGGGACCCATGCTTAGACTATTTTTCTATTTGTTCGATTGACAAGTGATAAATATGATTTGAATTTGTATTTAGTCTTGTATCCAAGTTCAGATCGATTGCATACGGCCCTTTGCTTCCCAAGAATCAAATCAAGATTCTTGGAACCCAAGGTAAACCATTCCAATGTTCCCTTATGTTCCTTGACTTGATCTTTCAGACTGAAATTTTCTTTCTCAAGTTGTTGAACCTGAGTTAAAGTTCTAGTTTGAATAGGTTCAGTCAAGGAGCTTGGGCTAGTCACTTCCTTAAGGGATGTTACCTCCTTTTGGAGTGACTTGACTTGGATATTTGACTTAGCTAACTTGCGCATTAAATAGTTAATTAAATTATATAGTTTATCTACTTGAGAAGATCTATGGCAATGTTTGGCCCTTCGAAAATAAATATGGATCCGTGTCTTGTTTCAGTGTAAAATACTGAATAAATAATAATTAAATAATAAGTTTATTTGAGGAAATAATCTTATTAGAATTTGTAGGAATTTTTAGAAATTTTTTGGAGCTCGAATGACGTATTTGGAGGGGATGCATCAATAGGCTTGAGAAAAGCCTGTTTGGAATATCCCTTAAGTGGGAGTTGATTAATTTCATTAAGTTTAATTAACCTAAGTATAATCACAAAACCTAGGTTCCTATTCTTATTCGCCGATTCTCCTCTTCCTCTTCCCTGAAGTCCTCCTCAGCCGCCTCCGTCTGCCACCGTCAACACCGCCCTCTCCTCTCCTCTCCTCATCTCCCTCACCGCGCCCTAGATTGATCGCCGATGCCGAGCTCTCCCGATCACGCCACGCCACACGACACCATTGGATCACCGCGAGCACCAGCGACGCTGCTCCTCCGCCTCCAGCCAGCTATGGTCTTCCCCTTCTCGGTGCCTGATACGTGCCCTTACTGCCCTCGTGGATGTCGATCGCCCTTCTCCTCTGTGCCGCCGCGATTGTGTTGACGCTCGGGAGCTTACAGCTAGTAGAGTTCCAAACAGAGGAATATGACTATAGTAATAATTATACCAAGTCCAGAAACATCAGTTTATCCATGAGTACATTAACTTAGAAAATAAATCAGGGGAGCACTTTTTAACTAGTCTCCTCCAGGTAGGAAAGTTGGCCGAAGGATCAGATATCAATAGCCCCAACTCTTTTAATTGTTCCACCCCACCATCGGCTCCATAATTAAGGGCCCTCAGGAGAGAATCTATGATGGGTTTAAGGAAGACAGGGGATTCAAGGTGTGCCTTTTTGCATTGCTCAAAACGGGCATCCTTGTTAGCTTTATAATCTACTAGCTCCTCCTGAGAAGCTTTTAGAGCAGCCTCTTTAAGGTTCAGGGTGGATAGTCGCTTTGCCAATTTAAGTGCGTGAGTATCTTTCAATGATTGCAATTGAAAAGACAATTGGTCAATCTCGGAAACTTGTTTCTCCAATTTAGAGGATAACTCATCGCTGCAAGGGGTTGCTAACTGTTGCTGATATTAGAGGTTCTCTGCATTGGCCTTATATTGGTTGGATTGTTCAGTCTCATCTTGAAGTGATTTACGAGCCTCTTGCAACTAGGCAGATAGATTGTCTATTTTTTTTAGTAACTTAGGCATAGGATAATTCTAAAACTTGCCTTCTCAATGCCCCGTTCTCTTGGACTAAGGTGTATAATAAACGATCTATGCTCATATTGGTTATCCAACGTTGTAAAAATAATAATTATTAGGAAAATATTTAAAAGAGAATGATCAGAAACATAAATAGGTTTTACCTTAGTCTCATCGAGAGAAAATGTATCAGCCAACTCAGAAGGATTAAGTCCTTCAATTAATTGGTGTGCCTCTTCCCAAGCTGTAGTAAAAGACCCTCCCAATAATATAGGGAGGGTAGAGGTGGAGGAAGAAGTAGAGGATAAGGTAGTTTGAATTGAAGGGGGACAAAAAATCAAAAATGGTGAATCTTGACCTCCTTCCCCTCGAGAGGGTAGAACCATTTGTTCAGGGAACGTCATAGTAAAGGTAGTGGTGGGGTTGTTGTGCTGAGGGTGTAAGCTCTTAGTTGGAGAAGAAGATAGAGTAGGGTAAAGAGTAGCTAAGGTAAGTTCAGGTGAAGAAGGGGGAATATCTACAAGAAGGAAGTGCACTTTTCTTAGGAGATGGAGCTAAAGTAAGTTTACACTTCTTTTGAATGGGGGCAGCTTCAAGGGATTCTTCTAAAGAGACAGGAGAAGTAATCTCTATGGGTGCAGGGGGATCAGTAGAAACTCCCTCTGAGATACCATGAGAGCTGGAAGTGGTTACTAATGTAGGAATAGAAACCTTTACTGAAGAGGGTTGACCTAATGCAGCAAGAAGTTCTTGTTCTTTAGCATGGAGCTCTTCCTCTTCCAAAGTTAATTTCTCATCAATTAGGGCCTCAAACAGAGCATCCACTACACAAAATAAAAAATATCTTAGTTAGTAAAAAAAGATTTCAATAAATAAACTATAACTTACCAAAGAGAGCCATGAAGTTCTATCTTGATAGGGCTCAAACCAAAAAGGTAAAGAAGATCATTACGTATCCATTTATGGATGAGAAGGCAATTACCCGCTAATTTTTCTAAATAAGTAGGGAAAGAGGGATGCTGATGCAATTCTTTAACATCAGGAAGAGGAGGAAAAGAGGATTGCCAAGAGGAGGACCAAGGAAGGGGTCCGGGAAATTTTATAAAAAAGAAACGTGATTTACATCCCTTGATGGAAGAAGGTATTTCCTTAAAGAAGGTCATTTTGGGCCTAGATTGGAATAGGAAGACACTAGGTTCTGATTTTTTAGGATAAGAAAACATGAAAAAGTTTTAAGGAGTGGGAGAAATGTTAAAAATGTGGAACAACATGAACAAACCACATAGATAGCGGAAAGCATTAGGAGCAAATTGTTGTAAAGGAATATTGAAGTATTGTATTATTTTTATCAGAAAGGAAGGAATGGGGAAACGTAAGCCAGCTATTAGTTGATCTTTTAAAAAAGTGACATAATTGTCAAGAGGAAGATGAGGGCGAGCATCAAGATTAGGAATTGCAATGCGATATTCCTTAGGAATTTCATATTGTGAGTGGAGGGCATCCCTATTAGCTTTACAAAAGGTGAAAGGGGCTCGAGCATACCAAGCGATAAAAGATTCGTCAGCCATGAAATAGAAGGAGAATCAAGGAAAGACAACTTACTAAAGCCTTAGGGAGGATGAATGAAAGAAGGAAGCTAGAGGAGAAGAAGGGTCGGTAAAGGTTGAAAAACGTTAAGTAACAGCGCCAACCAAAGGCGTGAGGAAGAAGATGAAGACAGTAAGAAGATAAAGGGTTTAGGGTTTTTTCAAGAATATCACTGATAAGGATCACCGTTGGATATGAAGAGTCCTCACAAGGAGGACCGTTGATCTATTAAGAAAGGAGTGTGATAGGACACTGCTAAAAAGCGTGCGAGCCATTGCATCACGAAGAAGAAATAAGTGACACATGGTGTAAACCCATAAATAGGCATTTATGATGGACATAACAAAGTAAATCATGCTCGGGCTAGCGCTGCAGCGTCGTACGCCTCCAACATTCTCTTTCTGTTGAAAGACCAATTACTGACGAGAGAATTTTGAAAAAGGGGTTTGATTTCTTAGGTGCAATAATAAAGGAGTGAGAAGAAGGTATATAATGATAATAAATAATAAATTAAAACTTGAATCTAGTCAGGCGGCTACACCTCCTTTGACTAGACTTGAAGGGGAGGCTAATGATACGAGTTATGATAAGTGGATTCCTTGTAGTAAGGAAAAGGGGGGATAAATGGACAAGGGAAGTAAGATAGATATAATAAGTCAAATAAAGTAAGATGAAGGTACAACTACACTCCTTACTTTGATTCTTTATTTGTTGAGTGTAGCTTAGCTTCAAAGGAATTCACCTTTTCATGCTCAGTTTTAGCTAGTTGTTGAGCTTTTCGCAGTTGTGTTTCCAACTCCTTTATCCACTCGAAGGCATATAGGGAGGTGGCTTCAGAGGCTTGTTGCTTCAGCAACTCGTTCTTTTGAGCAAGTCATGTAGCTGTTGGGAGACGCTCATGCCGATTACCTAGCTCTAGAGAAGGAATATAGTTATAAGCATTTAGTATAAATGAAGGGTAGTTAATCAAAATTATGTTACCTTGGTCTGTTCATACGAAAATGTATATGTAATTCCTTGGAAGGAAGTTGATTGAGTTGACTCCTGGCATCTGTCCAAGTGTCAGTCAAATGACCTCCCAATAATACTGAGATAGTGGAAGGAAGGAGAGATGTTGAAGAAAGTGAATTCTAGGTAGAAGGTAAAGAAAAGAAGAATGATGGTTGGGTAAGCTCTTCTGTTGCAGTTGTATTAGGGGAGCTGAAGGAGATAGGATGTGTGGAATTTTCTGGTAAAGAAAAGTTCTCTCAAATTTGAATGGGGTTAGGAGTCAAGAGGGTTGGATAAAGTGTAGTTAAAGTTAATTCGGGATATTGTTCTCGTACATCTTCCCAAGTGGATTCCTCCGGAGTAGAGAGTGCCTGCATCTTGGGAGTAGGAGCAAGGGTGAGTTTCCTACCCTTGCGCTTTTTCTTTAGGGTGGTCTCTTGCTTCGAAGGGGCAATGTCAGATATTGATGGAAGAGCCGGCAACAATTCTCCAAAGGCAGTGGCTTCATCTGCATGGCTCGTGGATGTCTCACTGGCAGAGATAGTGAAGGGTAGGCTTCGCTCTATTAACAACTCTTGCTCCTTAGTGTGGAGCTCTTCCTTAGCTAAGGTAATTTCATTAGTGATTAAGGCTTTCAAAATAGAGTCCACGGTACAAAATGAAAAATGCCTCAGTTAGCGATAAAGTGCTACGGTCCATATCTTGAACTTCTTCAAGATTGAACGTACTCCCACTAGTTTTTCTAGAAACAAAGTTTCTTTCTAGAAATACCCCAATCTTAGCCACAACTACTTTGTGTTGACTAGGAATGTAGAAGTAATATTCCTTCGTTTCCTTGGGATATCCAATAAAATAGCACTTATTGGATTTTGGTCCAAGTTTATCCGAGACTTGACGTCGAACGTAAGCCTCACAACCCCAAATCCTCATAAAAGACACCTGGGCATCTCTCCCAGTCCATATCCTATATGGTGTCT
>JBBMJZ010021406.1:0-10691 GCA_037833815.1 Zingiber zerumbet | reverse complement strand
GTTGCCCTTTCTCTTGTGTCTGTTTCCTTCTCTGTGCATCGGCGCCGCCATTGCCTGCCGAAGCAAGCTCCTGAGTTGGATTCCCCACTCTTCCGGCTCCCCTCCGCCGCGAGCTGCGTCAGTGCCACGCAGCCTGCGAGCCTCCGGAGCCACCGTTTAGCACTAGCGGCTACGGAATGCTGTCGCAAGCTGCCCGACGCCTTCTTCCCCATCGGGTTGGCCATCAGCATACCTGCCCCAATCACATCAAATAGCTGAGATAGCCCGTGGATGTAAGCGACGGCTTTCTCCAGCAAGCTGTGAGGATTCCCGCGGATTCAGGTGGCTGCCTCGAGGGCTTCTTAGCAACAGGTGTAAAGAGGAGAGATATCGGCGCTGGGTTTAAAATCTTATCCTGTTCTAGATTGTCTTTCTTTCTCTTATTCAATTCGAGCATCTTTTCTTCCTTCTCTGTTTTAATGTTTTATATGTATCAGTGGCCAAATTTGCTACCTTTTTAGATTCTTACCATATACAGTTCTAGTTAACATTTGTTGGATGATAAAATTTTAGCTGTAAGGAGTTTTAGTGATTATACTTAGGATTGAGACAACTCTAGCACCTGATATCGATCATGTTGCAACTTCTCCATCAATCTATATGAGACAGACTAATTTCTCAGGAAGAATATATTCATCCATTGCCGATAGGATTCGACTTGGATGATCCATATCGGTATCGGTCAATTTTGACAACTATGATGATTGCCCCTTTTGGTTTTCCCTTCAACAAAGCTAAAATATATCAATACATCTGACTCAAATGTCCTAATACTTATGAGTTTATTTGATGCATTCAGCACTTCTATCTTGATGGTTGTCTCTCTCAAGTTTCAATTGTTATCTTAGCCTTCATCATCTTCTTTTTGTAACAATGAACTTATTATTTGTTGTTTCCTTTTTATAGATTATGATGTGATATGTTAATTTTCAGATGTGTGCCTCATTGATCAAGGAAAAATATGTCCTGACTTACTATGGTCTTTGTTCGACAGAAGCTATTGACAATGCGGGAACTTGTGACAATTCAAGTTGGTACTTATGCGAATTTCATTGGATCTCATTTTTGGAACTTTCAGGTATCTTAGGAGATGCTTGATTTCATAATTTTAGTTGAATAGAGTGATTAGTTTCTTGTTGGCTTTAGAAAGCCTTTGAAGCAATGCTGAAATAAGTAAATTTTAATAACCAATGAGTTACTTTGGGTGAATCTGCTGTAAGAAAATTTGAATTCGCTCTTTTTTTGTAGTGTGACCATGATAGTCCTACTTTATATATGATAATATTCAGCAAATAAGTAGTGATAAGCATCATAGTTTTTTATGATGCTGGCATCAGAGTCTTTCTCATGCACTTATTTCTCATAACGTTATGTAATGCGAGTTATGAAGTTATTTCCTGAACTTTTGACTTTGATGTTGTAGGATGAGTTGCTTGGACTTGCAGAGGAACCCAATAGAGATCCCCTTTTCAAGAGTTCATACTTAGACATGGATGTACTTTATCGTACTGGTGAAACACAAAAGGTGAGCTTATATGTGTATTGTTTATATCAATTTCTTTTAACTGGATTAGAAATAGATATTATATGCCATAGATATGTCTAATATCTTAGAAAGTGAGCACGTCTTTTCTCCAACCACAAAAAGAATAGCTATAAACTGTCTTTCTAGATTTCAAACCATCAAATGAAAATTGTACTTTATACTTGTATGCTATCATTTTCATGGCCATTCACTTATCTGATAGAGAAATTTATAATGATTGTGTCTGTTCTTTTTTCATCTCAAACATGCCACATTGGATCCTTGATATCAACTTGATGTCTACATAGTTCCCTCATTACAAATTTCCTTCTGAATTCATATTTTATACATTTCCTCTTCCTGTCCATGAGGTTTGGCCTTAGAAAAGATTCAATGTTTTTCTACCTCATATTTTACTTCTACGAGGAGTTGCTTACTAATTTTTTAGCATGCATAAGACAGAAGCTCTTTGTAGCCATATTCTTTTACAACGTCACATTAATTAATATCTATTATTTACTCTTATAATTCATAAACTGCAAACATCATTCACTTCACGATGTTCATCAACTATTAGCTTGTGCTTGATATACAGTCTAGTCTAAATGAAATTCGTTATTGAAGGCTTAATATAATTTAAAACGTTTCACAAATAATTTTTTCAAGTTCTTGAGGCAAAGGTAGGACAGTCTTATTTTCTTATTTGCTTGGAACTGTAAATAGGTCATAGGTGTGCTATTCATGGATTCCTACAAATTCATTTGACCTACAGTTGCTTCTTGAGGGGACAAAATGCTTACTTGCATCAACTAACCACTATCTATGCCAATATCATTTGATATGCTTACAGATAGATTATCTATATTTTTGCAGGGTATTCCTACATACTGTCCTCGTTTGTTGTCTGTTGGTTTACAAGGTGATGAATCTTTTCATTATTTATTTATGCTAATACAACTATGATTTAGGGATAGAATTATCCTTGATAGTAGTAATACATTCATATTTTCCATTCCAAAAATTGTGTTAGCAAGCTTACCAGTAGAATAAACCAGCTTCTATCTATAATCTTATAGGCAATCAGAAGTAGACTCTTGAACACTGATGCATTTGTCATAAATGAGCTGAAATTATTATTTGACACAGAAGAAAAATCTAATAAAATTTTCAATTGTTAGAAAAAGTGTGGACAAATGAGAGAAGAGAATACTAACATGTTTTAAAAGAGCATACTTTACCCAAGGCAAAGAACAACAAAGGTTTCATTCCATAATTGTTTATCAAATGTATTTTGGTTGGTCATTTTTTAATGTATTGACAAAATATCTTGATGCATACTTCCATAGCAACATCAACATTTTTATATCTAGATAGTATTAATCTTTTTCAGTATTTTGAAATACTTCACTTTGTAGTTATATGACATATCTATCTATTTGTTTATCTGCCTATGCTAATTATGACATATCTTGGTGATAATGCTTTTATTTTATCTAATCTGGCACTAAGATGGTTAGTTTTCCTTCTATATGGTTGCTTTTTGTACTGTTCTTATGCAGTTGTCACAAATGTTTTTGTCATTAGCTTGAATGTCTTAATTTTCTCACTAATTGCAGGTTCTTTGGGTTCTCTAAATCTCTCAGGATTTCTGTATGATCATATACAATCACCTAATCCTAATGTCCTGACATGGTAAAAGAGATTTTTTTTCCTCGTTTTTTCTTAGCAAACTTCATATTAGCCTCGAAAGTTTGTCCCATCCTTTCATCATTGTTGCATTCTTTCTTTTTAAATTGACAAAACCTAAAGGTTATATGTCAATTTCTATTTGAATGACTATCAAAATAATTATGCAATTGGAATTCAGATTCACTGCAACCATCATATAGCATTTGGGGGATAATTAGTTTTCGAATTTCAAAAGCCAATATTGTAGAATGGTCAAATTTTAAGGTCATTTTAATGGAGTTGGTAGAATCACATACTAAATATTTGCATACTATGTAATATTCACATTTTTCTATCATTGCATGCGTATTACAAGTTCACACATCCCTTATCTACTTAGCTGCTAAATTGTGGTGAGTTTCTAAGTTATTCATAGATACACAGTATGTTGTTTCAGCCTTGATCAATCAATATAACATAGTTTTATGATATGGTCTTGTTCAAGAAGAAATTTTCAGAATTTAATCTGAATTTTGAGGAATGACCCATCTGTAGTAATATATCAAACTAAATATGAAACTAAACAAAATTATAGAAATATTTTGGCAAACAGAACTAAAAATCATTATGTAAAGATATGCATCATTTGGTTGTTTTATATACTTCTTACTTTTAAACATTTGTTAGGATTACTCTCCAAGCAAGTGTTGCAGACTTTAGACTTTAAATTTTAGCTTAATGAATACCAATATTTATAGTTATTTTTCCAGTTTTGCTCCTTGCCTTATGCTTGTGTATGAATGATTTATTCTGATTAGGAAAGTCATCATAATTCATAAGTTTCTCTTGATATGGTATGACAACTTTTTCCAACCTTAGAGTTCAAGTTGCTTAAATAATATAAGTGAACGCAATTGGTCAAGATACCCCTTTCAAATAGTCTCTATTTTTTTTTTATATTTTTAATGTTGTCTTATATGCACTATCTACATAATGAATAGGACAGGAAATGTAGATAGATTGGTAGCAGAACCTCACCCAAAGAATTTGTTTCTGCAGAGCTTGTATGAGGAAGAGCATGGGAAGTTAGATGCCTCTGAGGATGATCCTGCCAACAGTCTTACGAAGTCGATTCAAGATATTGCTCGGGTTGAATGCCTTGAAAATGACGTTAAGTTTTGGACAGATTTTTCCAAGGTTCAGTATCATCCTCAGAGCTTGTATGAACTTAATAACTCATGAACAGACATCAACAAGTTTGATAATTATGGAATCGGTAAGGATGTTCTCTCAGGAGGGTTGCTGCTAGAAGAGATGAATGAGCGGCTGCGTTTCTTTATTGAAGAGTGTGATCATATTCAGGTTGAATGCCCATGACCTTGCATATTATTATTCATTATTAAAAAAACTTGGAATTGAAAGACGTGTCTTTTTTTGTGCTCAATTTTAACATGATATGCATTGTGATTGAGTTTCACTACTGAAATTGTGTATCAATTGCCAGGGTATCCAATTTGTCATTGATGATTTTTAGAGGTTTTTCTGAATTTATTATCCAAAAATGTGTATTGCCTCAATATAACTGAGAGGAGCTAATGGTTTCCTCTTTCTTTTTAAAAAAATATTTTTAATTTTTTTTATCCATTTAATTTGATCATGATATGCGATATTATCATTGAGTTTCACTGCTGATATTGCCATTTTGCTTCACAGGGTATCCAATTTGTTGTTGATGATTTTGGAGGGTTTTCTGCTGCAGCTGTAGAAATTCTTGAAGATATTGCAGATGAGTACACAAATACGCCTGTTCTGCTTTATTCTGTAAGAGACCCCTGTGTTTATGCATATGCTATTAATCAGAAATCATCTATTGCAAGAGCTCTTCATGACGCTGTCTCCTTTTCAAGGCTATCTTCCTACTGTCATTTGATGATACCAGTTGGGCTGCCTTCTGTTAGAAGTACGCAAGCTTATGCTTAGTTATATGTAAGCTTATGTGAAAATCTGACTTGAACATAGTAAAAAAATCAGCACTGCAATTTTGAAATTCTTCACTTTGCAAATTTTGCCTAGAATGCATCCACATCCACTTCACTGGAACTCTTATTTTTTTTCCTTTTCTTATTTTCATTTTTTGCTTTCCATGCTTGTCTTTCTAGTTTTTGTTTTTAAGCTAACATTTTGCTTCAAATTTAAGGAGCCTTTTCCCCTCTACTGTTGGTGGAAGATCATAAGCCTTACCACACCAGTGCTATATATGCTTCTTCAATGCACTCTATTAGTATTCCATTTAGAATGCAAATGCCTGGCCCTGCTACAAGTTCGGCCTTCACTTCTGGTGCTATGGATGTTGGGGAGATTGTTCACACACTTTCTGGTCAATCTAGGCAAAATATGGTGACAAGTTTGGCCATAGCGATGCCACCTCCGTCTTTGATAGGTAAGAATGTTCTGTGTCATTGTTTTTGATCATGCACCACAATTCTAACTAGAAAAATGACTTCTCTTCTAACAGAGGAGAATAATCAAGGGACTATTCTCAGAAATTTACGTTCATTGACCCCCGAACTTAAAGAGGATCATGAGGATTTACTAGCTACAGAATCCTTGGTTGTCCAAGGAGCCTTTTACTCAGGTTCTTCTTCATATCTTTTAATGTTTCTTTGTATGGGTTCACCTTGATCTCAATATATTAAATATTAATGTTAACATTTATGTTTTTTCCTTTTTTCCTTTCCCTTTTTTACCTTATGCGTACGAGACAAACTGTTTTCTTCAACTTTTGCTCCAATCAGTGATTTTTAACTGACTTCTTGTTCTATTGTTTTTTGATGAAAGACTCTTTAATATGGATTTTGAGAATCTTGTAGGAATTTCACTCTAGAGAGGGAAACAGCTGAATTTCTTGAATGTCGGATTCAAGCTACCATGGCTGTTCAAATATAGTGTTCTGGACCAATAAAATCTAGAGTAGTTTCCTCATATCAAAGGTTGTATTGATTAGTGACAAAAGGCTGCTTCCCAAGTTTGGTTACCGATCCTGTTTCCTACCCTTCAATTTTTATATTATTTATTTTTGAATTTTGTCAATATTTTAGCTACTTCGCCTGATTTGGCATACGTGATTTGAGTTTTTATTTGATGTATTGAAAACAAGAAAATTCCATATGATCACTCTCAATGTGTATGTACATTATATTTGGTCTATTTTTGTTAATTATAATCTATTGACTTGTTACTGGGCTGGGTTTTGCAGATGGTCATCGAGCAACACTATCTCAAGTTGAGGATTCACTATGTGCGGCTTATCAAAGAGAGCCTTCAAAACCGTTTTTCTCCCGCCTTTCAGTTGCCCTCTGTCCTCTCCCGGTACCACTTCCTTTTCCATCCATTTTTGGGAGCAAAATCGGTCAACATGGTGAGTTAGAGTACGATGCAGTTCAAGGGGGTCGACCAAGAGGATCACTTGATGTGGAATCTATCCCCATGGCTACAAGACTAAGGTCAAGCTGTGATATTGTGCCTTTTTTGGAGAAAAGGTCAGGGGATCTACGCAAGTATGGGATAGCAAGAGGAGCTCCAGGGGCTGGATTGCTCTGCGACTGGGGCTTTGAAAAGGACGAAGTTGATGACATGGGAGAGCATCTCGTGAAACTGTTGTCAGCATTTGATCCTCACTCTGGGACAGCATCAGACTCAGATTAGCTTGTTCTGCTTCCCCCTCATGAATCTGTTTTTCTTGCCAGAATTGTGTGGATGAACTTGAGGTTTCTACGTGTTTTTTTCCCAGGAGAAGCATCAGAAAGACTCTACTCTGGTTTGTACTTTTCCTCATTTTTGCAAGGTTTCTCTTTGGATTTTGATTCAAGTTTAAGTTTCTATCCGAGGACCAATAGATCATGTATCAGAGTAGCTTACGAACTGTATCGGAAGTGCAGCACAAGATACTTTGGGATCAATTTACAGGCAAGATAGTTCCTGCCCGGACCACCATAGTAGAACAGGGGCTCTATCCAGAGTCTCTGCAAAATTCTCAGCACTATAGCAGTTTACTTGGTTGCTGTGGGTGATATATGGGTAAGCATATTTGTAATATCCAGAGAAGTCCTTGATCCTCGGCTGTCGAATAAGGCAGCAAAGGTTCCAGAGCCCATGGCAGTGGTTGGGTGTGGCGAATCCCATATCCTTGGACTAGAGACATCTCTGCTGAATAAAGCCAAAGTAGCTGTTCTGCTCAATCCTTCGAAAAGAGAAGTTGGGTAATATCCAACTGGGGTGTCGCCCTATACCACCCACCACCTCTCATTGTCCAAAGTCCTGAAAAATTCATTTTTAAATTTGCTATGATACCTTCTAGATATTAGTCTCGGAATTTGAAAGTCATAGCTTACCTTCCAGACTTCTAGCAGAAACACCTACTGAGGTCCGCTAAATGTAGATACTTGAGAAAAGGATGCTCAGTGGGCTATCTCGCTACTTGTTTGGACAAAGCCTGGACAAACGTGGTTGAAGCAAGCCTGTTTCCATCTGAGTCGGTCTGTTCGATTTCAGATGTATGTGTATGAGTTCTAAAAGCATGTGAAGATTACAAATGGAGATGCTAGAAAAAAACCTACGGTCCAATAGACAAAAAACCTCGCTGTCTTGTTGCCAAAACACTAGGGTTTACATGAGGGAAAAGGATTGCTAGCTGCTAGTGTCAAGTAAGAAATTCTATCTAGATAAAACATTGAACATCCATCCAAGTTCAATGGATTCTGAGTCCAGTGGTGAATTAGTTCACCCTCGATCCAGGGGTTAAAGATGCCAATGCTTGCTTTGGCGCCAATGTAGTTGCATCCGTTTCCAATCAACACTCCATACTGAACATCAAAAGAACAAAAACAAAGGCATGATGCGATGACTTTATGAATGAATCGGAATGAAGTTTGAGGACTAACCGCATGCAAGCCTTTGATACTGATAGATATCGTTGATTCAATAAGTGGATCTCATGCTTGACAACCCAATTCCATGGTTTCCTCCCATAGTTTTTGATGGAAGGAGCATTGAGCAAGTGATGCGTTGGTAGCCGAGGCTTCGCACTGTTCCATTGGACATGTTTCACTCTTTTGTGTGGGCGTTTGGCCCATTGCAGGTAGTTGCATGAAAGGAATCCTTATCTCTCTTTCTTAAGTGATTGTCAGTCGGTTTCATCTATACTAATCAACAATCATTTAACCATCTATTTCATCTATCTTATGAAAAACTTATTCTATATAAAAATGATTATACTTATCTCAAACGTTAGTCTATACTCAAGTTATATTAAATAAAGTAAATAATTGAGTCAATTTATAGTCAATCGTTAAATTAATTAATGAGTGGAAGGATTTTTTTTTTAAGAGAATATGCATCTCTTGTGAATTAATTTTTTATTCTTTTATAATAAGTCTGTGCATCCCGCAGGATAAAAAAAAGTAAACCTAAAAATAAATCTAAAAAAATAATAAAATAAAAATAAAAATAAAATGAAATAAAGTTAAAAAAAACTCATGTACGATGATATGGTTTTTGAGAAGCGGTGATGAAAAGCTGGTTACTTGCAAATATCGACACAGTCTATTTGCACTCTGAAAATTTTCAAGAAATTGCAAACACAATGAGACTCGAAAGTCAATTAATTTTTTTTTTGCATACAAATAGTGAACCTGAATGCTCTTCGGTGCAGGTTTGTTGATCAATTTTAGCTTATCCTCCGTTGAGAATTGCTTTAAGAGCAGAGTTTCTGATTCCCTGCCCATCGCTTCTACGGTAAAACAGAGGAAGGTTAACAGAAGCATACTTATTTTTCAGTTACTCTAATGGCCATTGATCTTGTCCAAAAGTTGAGAATACGGTAGGTTAGGAAAATAACTCTATCGTTAATTGAATAAAGACTTCATGCTATCCTACAACACAAGGAGTATTAGTGCCAAATTAAAAAGGGGTCTCCGGTATTGACCCTTCGACGCTCAAGTCAGTCCTTGGTTTAGAGAAGAATAGTAGAAAAATTGTAGCAGTGAGCGTATTGAATAGTAAAATATTGCATACCTCCTCCTGTGGATGGAGACTCCCTATTAAAGTGTCATTGTAGTGTCTGTGCATACATCTCAAAGTGTATGCATGTTTTCCAAAGCATTATAGGAAAAGACAAGTTAAAAAGTATCTCTGACACCTTTCCTTAAGCGAGCATACAAATATATGATGTGATAGGATAGAAGTTTCTAAAGTACTGTTTGCTTACTGGACATTTTCTGTTGTTGTCGGCATAAACTTCTAAAAGAATACGATGAGATATGTATGCGAGTCCCACTATAGGTTGACCGGGATCCTCTCGGTGGAGACGTCACTTGCTCGTCCATTCCGAATGAGGTTGTCAGTCTAGCCTTCGCTTGGCTTTTCTTCTGTCGGAGGATTGCCTTTTGTCTGACCGAACATGTTGTTCGATCAGCAGGGACGGTGGACTGGGTAGTTTTCTTTTTGTCTCTTACCAGCTGCAAGTCTTCGGCGGACGACCTTTGGCTGGTCATGTTCGATTGGCATGGAAGGCCAGTTCGGCCAACCTCGTCTGATTTGTAGTCCTAGGCTTTTGACCGCTTTGACCCTGACTTGCACGTCAACATCTCTTCTTTACTTTGACCCATATTTAGTTGTGTCTCTCTTTATCACCGTATCACAAGTCTTCCCCTCAAGTCTAGTCGAAGGAGATTACAAGTTCGACTGACTAGATAATTAGTATTTTTTTTTACGACTCTTTTTCCTGATCGGGCATTTTGGTGTTTAGAGCCGCCGCTCAGCTATCACAATCACCGCTCTTGCGACACTGCAAAAACCTAATCTTCTCCTGATTGGAAGACTCCAATATTGATGTCGTTCGAACCCAATGTGAACCACACTTAGCCGTTCATTAGCTTTTTTGGCCTTTTTCTGACTCACTCCCTAAGCAGAAGACTCTAAGACTAATGTCACTCGGACACGATGGAGACTTTGAGACTGATGTAGCTCGGATACAATGTGGACGATACTTAGTTGTTTCTTAGCCTTATTAGCCTTTTTCTGCCTTACTTCTTGAGTGGCTACTCATCTCAGTGCATTTTAATTGATGCGATGTCATCATGATTTCTTGAAAATCATTCAAATCCTCTGTCATTAATGTAAAATATGTCGGCTATGCCTTTTAATCGTACACTTCCATTCCTCATTAATGCCACCTGTAGTTGAATGTCATATGTTGCAATCTTTTGCCGTCGCATGTGTGACGTGATAGGCGACTATTGAGATCTGATGTGACAGCTACCTTTTTGAATTTGACAGCTAAGATTAAGCCCCATTTTCCCAAGCCCTTGATTGGATAGCTCGTGGCAACGGTCAGCAAGGTTTTAAAACCCTTAATTTCTTTCTTCACCTTATCACATCCATTGTTTTCGTCTTCGTCTCT
>JBBMJZ010021399.1:0-10692 GCA_037833815.1 Zingiber zerumbet | reverse complement strand
GCAACTCTTCGTCGGCCAGCCCCTTGTCGCCATCATCGACCAGCACCCACAGCCGCCTCCAGCGGCCGCCGGCAGCCCATCTCCACCTCCCTCTACCTCCTTACAGGTGATGATGTTCACTGCCATCCGACGCTACATTTCGGGGATGTCGGCTACCTTACTGTCGTTGTGAGGTCGTCGGTTGAGCATGCCATCTCAAAATCTGTCCCGAGCCACAACCAGGTCCCATCGTCACAGACGACTTCTGATCCGCATTGTTGCACACTTCCGACACTGATCCAGTATCTAACCCACGTTGACGAGTGTCTTCGACACTGATTTGGCGTACAAGCCATCATTGCGTTCCGGCCTCCTAGCCGTTATCGTGTTCTGGCCTTCGTGCCATCATTACTATCCGACATGGGTGTCGTTATTATATTTCAGCCCACGTGTCTTTGTTACAGCCGCCATCGTGTTCTAGCCTTCGAACCATCATTACTATCTGACCTGGGCGCCGTTATTATATTTTGGCTCATGGGTCATTGTCACAGCTTGGCTTGCGTGTCACTAGTACCTCCCGGTCTGCGTGCCGCTAGTACCTCCTGGCCTGCGTACCGTTAGTACCTCCCGGCCTACGTGCTGTTAGTACCTCCCGACCTGCGTGTCGCTAATACCTTATGGTCTACGTGTCGTTATGATCTCTGGACCTGCAGCTCATCTTCCGCCTCCGTGCTGTGTCCGGCTCCACGTCGTCAGATCCAGCCCTCCATCTTGATCGGGCATCGTCTACTCTTCCGGGTCCCGACAACTCGAGCAACATCCCATCCGAGGGTGCCCCCTAGGGTAGGGTACATTACCGTACTCACTCTCCATTTATTTCATTATTTTATGTCTTAGTCTGTTACTTATAGATCCATTGAATCTGCCTCGAGCATCTGGGTACCAGACTACTAGAGACAGGGCTGACCCGGTCTCTGGCTGCAAATAGTGTTGACCAAAGGACTTTTAACGACTTGGTCAACATAGAAGTCATCTTAGCATATCCCCCTCCGGGACATCGCGACTCAGTCAACATTCCATCCACCTCACCCAGCGGTCCGTCTGACTCAGATTCCGGACAAGATCATGGGCTATAGCCCAGCCCTATGATCCAGTGAAAAAAAATTAGAGAAAGATCTAATTCTTATGCATCTCTTCTCCTATGTTTTACCTATCTCTTCGAGGAAAGGACAACACTGTCGCTCCTGATCTCATTCTTGCCATCCGACGACACCGGCGAAGGCGCACCGCCCGACATCCAACCTCAAACATTCCACTTCCACAACGTAGGCACCGACCCTCACGACGTATCTCTCCGAGGACAGGACTGGAGTATAGGGACAGGTAACCCTAATATTTTCTTGTCTTATCTGCTGTTTGCAATCGCCTCCTGCTGTCGTGGTCAACGCGCGGTGAGGCTGCGAGCCTTCTGTGGCGCACTGTGATTGAGATCCAAGATGAGATTATTTTGGGTAAAATTTGTTCCTTTTTAGTGTGTTCTGTATGAATTCTTCAATAGACAATAGCTACCTCAATCCTCAAATCCGGCGGCTGTGGCACACTGAGATCAGGATGAGATTTGCATTTTATTTTTAAGTAAAGATTACTTTGTTTTTTTGTTTGTTGCCTTCTGACTCTTGATGAACAAGTTATGTAATTGTTCTAAAAGGAAGAAGAGTTCGTTTGTTCTTCTTACTTATATAAAGAGCAGTTTCCGTTTTCTATGTTGTTGTTCAAATAAAACTCAATTTATTATTTGTTATAGAACTTGTCAATTTCATTGTTCTGCTACATATCTTAATAAAACTAACTAGAACAGAAGAGCTCAGGTTTAAGTTAGTGATTCATAGTTTGATGAAACTTAACTCTTTCAATCTCGATTATGAGCAATTGACGTAGGATCAATCTCGGATGCGTTGAGGTGTTTCAAGTAGTCGATCCACAACTTAGTCGTTCACCTATACTATTTTTACTTGAAAATACGTGGATCTCTGATATGCTAAAGCTCAAGAAATCATAGATTTGTTTTGATTGGTCTGGTCGAAATAGTAGTGCATCCATTGATATATTTAACCGTGAAAACACAATAACTAATCTATAGGTTTAGTTGGATTGGGTTAATGATAAAATATGACATTTCTTTATGCAAAGAGGAGAAGAAGTCAACTAATAGGGCCCTACATTTTCTACTCTTTCTTTGTGAACAATTTAAGAGTATGACAAAAGCTCCACTTCTTACTTTATCGATGCCTCTTTACTCTCCATTGTGGTGGTTTTCATTGTAAGCATCCAGAGCTTTTCTTTACCTTACGTTCCGGAGATAAATCAAACTAATTGAATAGTAAAATTACATTTAAAGAATAGCCCAGTCCACGTTTAATTTCTGGATCCGTCCCTCTAGACTATTATAGAGATATATAAATATTTTTGGGCACGACAATGTTCTTTTGAAATCTGTTTGAATTAGTGATCTTCTGGTTACCTTTGCTATAGAATAGAATACATACCACGATACAAAAAATAAACTCAATCATGGTCTGTGAGATGACAAAGGTTCGTCTAGGACCATATTTCCTAATCTGACGAAATAAGCTGTTAATAAAGTTTAGCAACTCAGGCTGAATAAGGTATATAACGATGCTGAAGATGCCTGTAATCAAGAAGTTGAAATGTAAGTCATTAAGTGCAGTTTAGTAAGTCGTAGATGAAATGGTCATTTGTAGAACGCTTGCGACTAATTACATTGAATGAAGAGTAACCTTTGAAACAGAAGCTAATCAATTTTGTCTCGCTTTTGATGGCATGAGTACAAAAAAAAGAGTCACCTCAATTCCGAAGGCATTCAACAAATTCAGAGGAATGAAAGGAGAAGAGGAATGACCATCTATTTTTATCCTTGTTTTCATTGTATTCATAAAAATTATGAAATGATTTAATTAGTAGAATAATTCATTTTATATATTTGGAGTTATAAATATATCTAAGTCATTTGGCTCAATTATTCGTTTGACACATTTGATTTTTTTTTTAACCAATCTGGTTGACTTAATTTAATTAACCAAGCCACTTATCTTTCTTATATGACTTAAAATTATTTGTTTTTATATAAAAAAATTATAAATTAGTTAGTTTGATCATTAAGGTAAATCAAAAAATGCACTAGAGTGAACAACCTAGAAGCCCAGTATTGTTTAGTTGTGTGCCCCATTTAGAAAAACAATCATCCAAATACGCCGTATTTTGGGATCGAACCACGAATGCTATACCTGAATGACAACCTAAATATCTTACTGCAGCACCATAACGTCAAAGCTTAAATAATATATAAATATTATATTTAAAGGGAATTATAGTCAAATTATAATTATTAAATTACTATTTTGAGAGAGATAAACTAGTTTATAAACAAATTTTAGAATAATATATTTGGAAAAAAATAGATACTGAAGTGAGAAATATAGGGGGAGATGTATTTTGACAAGTTACGTGTCAAATTTTGCTTAACCCTAGAAAGTGTCCGATAGTGTTCCAAAGAAATGTCCAGTGATGATTAAAGACACCAAATATACTGATAAATCAAAATGGAAAATGGCAGACAATTAATTATCAAACATTTAAAATGCAGGCCTCACAAAATATGGTCATCTTGAGTCACAGCACAAACTTAACTGTCAATATTTTTTTTTGAACAAGCTGTTTAATAAAAGTTAACAAAGAGTCATTTTTAAACCAACAGTTTAATATAAAAATAGTATATATTTAATAAAGTTGTACGTGGGCAATAAAGAAAACTTAGGTTAATATTTTGTCAACTAATTTTCTACACAAATATTCCATACATTTGGACCAACAAACCAAATACTCCCCGTTGAAATCAAGTACCAGTGTTCATCCATTTATGACTCACACTCTCAGCTAATTGTATTTATGTTCTACTCATGATTTTGTAAATCTAGTAGCGGTGTATATATGTATATTTCTCTGTTTATTATGCCCTACGTTATCTAAGTAGGCAATCACCATAAAAAGGGGGGAAAACAATGAAAAAGGAAGACCAACCGCATTAGTAGAACAATTCCATTTTCTAATATGCCAAACATGTCAATGCAATGTGAGAATAGTAGAGTTTGACATCATGGCAATCTTACAGCTCGACTTAAAGTAAGTTTTCACTTGGCATGAAAAAAATAAATTTTCGTGTAGATTACGCAGACTGAGAGAGATCAAGAGCTCACATCATTTCCGTTGACATTGTCAGTGGATTGTTCAATAATTATTAAGTACTTAATCCTTCTGGAAAGATCCTTCAGCCGACGACGTGGTAAATTGGGGCACTGAGAAACGACAACCTTTGAGAGCTTAGGAAAATTACCTTTGAATTTGCACAGCATGTTCAAATCAGGCATGTCTTTGATCGTAAGAGTCTCCAGAGATAGAAACCCCTTCATCATGTTCTTCAAGTTTCTCAGTTTCTTCATCCCTTCTATATGCAAGTGCTTGAGCTTAGGTAGCTGCCCAAGCGATGGCAAGGATTCACACTCTCCTGAGCAAGATAGCCTCACCATTTCTAGACTTGGGAAATCACTGTTCTCCAGCCAATTTGGAAATTTGCTTCCGGGATAATTCAAGATCCACAGGCATTTGAGATACTTATATGGCTGTAATCCCTCGGCAACTTCCATGCAGATATTCTCACCTTGTTGCACATTAGAGATACTCGCACCTGGTTGCACGTTAGAGGTGGCACCGCTCCATCGCAGCATCAGCTTGTCAATCTGCTTCTTCTTTACCAAATTAGCTTCACTGGCATCTCTTGCACTAGTAATCTTTTCAAGCTTGCAGATGCAGAGCTCTCCTCGAAGATCCAAGTTCTTTAACTCCTTTAGGTTGCAGCCATCCCCATCCACATTGGTCACGGTGAATCTTGACAATGTCATCAGAGAAGTCAAGCGATCAATTCCAGTAGGCATGCGCCTCAAATCGTTAATCTGTTCCCAGTCAAGATGCAAACCCAGATGCCTTAGGTTGACTAATTTACTTGTCCCTTGGGGTAACGAAGAAAGGTTGGAGCAAAAATTGAGCTCCAAAGTCTGCAAATTGTACAGGTCTTCCACTGACTCCGGCAGCGCTTCGACATTGGTTTCAGAAAGGCCAAGATATCTCAGGTGAACTAGCTTGCCAACTGAATCTGGCAATTTTTCTATGCCACTGTTGCTCAGATCCAAAAGCCGTAGGTATTTTAATTTGCCAAACAGATCTTTTGGAATCCCGGCCACATCTATCTTAGATTCAATGCAAAATTTCAGCGCCCTCAAGTGCTCCTGATGGTATATTTTCTCAAACATTATTGGGACACGTTTTCTATGAAGTAATGATGCATAGCGAAATTGTCCAGATGAAGGATTCAACTCATTGTCTTCCATAACCAGTAATTCATTGTTAGACAGTAGGCGTGCAAGATCATGGATCAGGTTGGGCATTGTGTACTTGCATATAGTGCCATTCGAACAAGGCTTAATGGAGCGTTCGAAGAATGACATCCACAGAAGGTAGTCAAAGAGCCTGCTACCAATGGCTTCCGGTGGTCGCCTTCCATTTTGCTGAATCAAACCTTCTGCTATCCACATCCTGACCAGCTGATCTTTGTCAAACTCAAAATTATCTGGAAAAATAGAGCAATAAGTAAAACACTGCTTCAGTTGGTAGTTCAAGTGATGGTAACTTATCATGAGACTCAGCAAGATTGGACTAGTGCTAGAGTTTGCCGAGTCTTTCAGAGCTAGCATTTCATTGAGGACGATCTCCCAGATGTCAACATTACTTTCAGATCTCAAGAGTTTGCCCAGTGAGATTGTGGCAAGAGGCGAACCTTGGCACTTCTCCACTATTCTTTCACCAATGTCTTTTAATTGATCAACGTCCTCTTCAGCTTGGGGAAATGCCAAAGCAGTAAACAATTTTAGGCAATCATCCATCTCGAGACCCTCTAAATGCATCAAAGGCATATTGGCCACCCGCCTCGATAATCCTTCATTTTGAGTCGTAATCAAAACACTGCTTCCTTTTGCTCCCTGCAGCAGAGGAAGGCGCAGATTGTCCCAGAAATTGAAGTCTTCTACCCAAAAGTTGTCTAACACGAGCAAGAATTTTTTGTCCTTCACAAATTTCTTGAGACGATCTTGCAGGTGGTTTAGGCTTGGAAGCTTGCAAATTTTCCCAGTTATCCCCTCTATGATCTCTTTAGTAGCCCTTGCGGTGTCACACACTTTTGGCAAGGACACCCATATCTTCATTTCAAAGTGCCGCTTGACACCGCTGAGAGATTCACTGGGGTTTGGGGAAACCTCCTCTCGATCTCTCCCAGAGAAATGATTGAAGACCAATTGGGCGAGTGTGGTCTTACCGATTCCGGCGATGCCGTAGATTGCAATCACACGAAGAGGCAAGTCCGAATCTACTTTCAGGGCGGCCACAATCGAGTCGCGTTGTTTGTTTCTCCCGACGACTCTCGATACATCCAAAGATGCAACGGCCGGAACAAAGACCGCCATGTTCGAGCCCTCGTTTCGCTGCCTCCCATCTGAGGGCTTCAATTGAAGATCCTTCCGCCTCTTGTAGATTTCGTCGAGTCTACTCTGGATCTTGACAATCTCCGTCGCGATGTTATAGCGCTTGACGAGGCCGTTGTCGACGCCGAGAGAGGGGATTGGGATGCCGGGCCAGGATCGCTTCCGTTTGCGGGAAGGAGCTTCCTTGGCGTGCTTGAAGACGTCGACATGGGTCCGAAAGCGGTCGAGAAGGTCGTCGGCGTCGAAGCCGACAGTCTTCAGCTCGCGGAGCCAGCTCTTGACGGATTCGTCCTCGATGTGCCGGCGCTCTTCTGCATCAACGAGGAGGGACTGGATCCGCTCGTGGGTTCTCCGAAGCTTGGCGATCTCATCCTCGACGCCTTGGATGCGGGAGACCTCGGAGCAGGCCTTAGTGAGCAGAAATTCGACGACCTTCTTGACCAACTCCGGGAGGCCGAGGTGTTGGAGGACGGTGATCCAATCCATGGAGAGGGTTGAGGAGATGAGCGGGATCAAAGAAAGGAAAGAAATAAGCAGGGACGACGCGGATTGACTCCACTTTCAAGTAAACGTCTACAGTGCAACGTGCGAATATATTCAAGGGACAGGAACGTGCGAGGAAACTGGAACCGAGGAGAAAACCTTATGCCTAGTTGGAATTTGTTGACGAGCCAATTAACTATACAAATCCAGCTTTCGAAGGAATTGACAGTACCTGAGTGCGATTCAATGAATTTTCTTTAGTAAAAATTGATTTCGTTCGATCCATTTTCAAATTATACGAAGCACGGCCGTCAAATAGCTATAAGTTCAACATTTGGTTCGTCACACTCATGCTCATCTGTTTTTCATTGTTAGTAGTTAGTACAACACACATTTTTCAGCTAACAACTGTCATCTTTCTCCGGATCACCCCTCATGAATCTATACAATTTCCGTACCGTTTTCCTTCTGCCCAAATCGATGAATTCAACAAAACATGTGTTCCTATTTTCAGGCTTCAGCAGTTCAGCTTACACCAACACTACAACCTTCTTTTTCTTTTTGTTCCCCCTAATTTGACACGACATGTCAGGCCAGAGGAATTGGTTGGACCATCGATCTTAGTTTGACCCAATACAGTTTAAGTTGTGTGCAGTATGATAGTCCATCAAAATTTGGACCGAGCTGTGCTGGGCCTGACCTAGACAATAGGCCGAATTGGGCAATATGTGCTCAGCCCACCTCCGCAGGTGCTGGACTTGAACACTGTCAAGCACGACCTAGGCGTTGAATCGAGGCCGTACTTGTTTAGAAGTTATGAATATTTTTAATAATAAATAAATCTGTAAAAACCAAAAGGTAAATTCTCTCCACATTAAAACCTATTGTTTGGTAGACCATACTTGCCAATCATCAAATTAATATAAAAAATATTTATTATAAATGTCAAAATAAATATAAATCTGCTTTTTCTTTTTTTTTTTTTCCTTTTTTAATAATCTGTAAAATTCTCTATTCTTTGTGGTTTTTCAAATTTTTTATATTATTTATTTTATTTATAGATTTTTTTAAAAAAATATTTTTGGTCTAATAAGCTTAGGTTCATTTTCTTTTTATACCAATATCCATTTACACCAACTAATTCTAGGATCGACAGTCCAGCTCTACATTTTAACCAACAAATGAATTCAGAAAGCGAGGTCACTCCTGACGAGGCACTTCAACGTCATCAGTCGAATGCTGTATACATGTGCATGGCTTTTGAACTCTGATTGTTTTGAAAAAACTCTCTGTCTCTTACCATCACACTATGTTGGGGGTAATAAGCTTGGGCTCATACTCACAAGGGCATGGGTCAATAGAACCAATAGTGGAGCCACATTATAGCCTACTCAGGCTTCCACCGGGGCTGATGAAGGCCAAAAACATTGAGAAGAAGGTTGCAGTGACGAGAGAAAGAAAGAAAGAAAGGCAACCCGGAGGTCTGAGATCATCTCAGGATCAACATAGGTAGATCAGCCCGGCTGGCTCCACCCTTGAACAAGACTCTCTATATATCAGGCAAGTCTAATATAACCCTTAATGTGTGTTGGTGTTATCAACCTCAGTCAAGGTTGACTTAGTTGACCAAGCTCGAGTTGACTCAAGTTTGGATTTTGATGTTTAATCAATATGTCAATAAGAAGTCAAGTAGGTTAATGTGACCAGATACTCGACTATAAGAGAAAAGTCTAAGTGGATTACGGTGGACCAGACACTTGTTGATCGAAAGTCCAATAGAAAGTTGGCAAGAGAAAAGTCTAAATGGGTCACGGAGAACTGGACAATTGGTGATCGAATGTCCAATGGAAAGATGATAAGAGAAAAGTCCAAGTGAGTCACAAAGGATCGAATACTTGGTGGTCGGAAGTCCAACAAGAAGTTGACAAAAGAAAAGTCCAAGTGGATCATGGAGGATCGGATACCTGGTGATCAAAAGTTTAATGGGAAGTTGACAAGGAAAGTTTAAGTAGATCATGGAGGATCGGACACTTGGTGATGATGGAAGTCTCGACATATCACGATGTACTAGATGCTAAGTAAAGGAAGTCCTAGTAGGTTGAAATCAACTGGATACTAGGTAAGAGAAAGTCCTTATAGGTCATAAGGTCGGATGCAAGGCAAGAAAAATCCAAGAAGTTCGATGACCAAATTTTTTACGAGAGCTAGAAGCTTAAACCGATAGTTAGATCAAATGTAAGTGTGGTAATAATTTAGAAGTAAATCGATTCAACTGGTTAAGAAAATCAGTTGAATCGATTAATTCAAAAGCCAATTGATTCAACTGATTGGAACAAAAGAAAATTGATTCAATTAATTGCGAAATCAGTCGAATCAATTTGATCCAGAAGCAAGCAGAAGCAAATTGATTCAACTGATTAAGAAAATAAGTCAAATCAATTTATCCAAAAGAAAATCAACTCAACTGATTTGGAAAATCAGTCGACTGATATGATAAGCAGGTAAAAAATAGCTACTCTGTAGATTTTAATGGTTGAATTCATTAGATAAGTCTACTAATTGTTAAAATTAGTCTACTGATAGACAGAAATCAGCCTAAGCAACCTCCTTTAAAAGATGATTTCGAAGAGATTTGAATGTATCAATTATTGGAGGTTTAAGGGTGAAATGCTATTGCATTTGCAAACCAACAAAAGACATTCTAAAGATATCAACAACAATCGAAGCGAAGTTATTATCTTGTAAAATTGTTTTGCTTGCATTTGTAAGTTGTATTCAATTTTTTGTAGTATTATCATGGTGGCAAAAGGCGAATACGCTCGCCCCAGTGCCCCGGTCAACCCATCCCAGGGCCAACACGGATGAGGTAAATTACGGACGGCTACTAGCCTTAGGAATAGTGACTAGCACATAAGAGAGATATTTACCTCGGCTTTGCCGAGATTCGAACTCCAGACCTGATGGTGGCAACATCTCATGCGCTAGCTACTAGACCATCCCGAGGGGACCTTGTTGTAATATTATCATGATGGTAAAAAAGCGAATAAGCTCGCCCCCAGCGCCCCCGCCAACCCGTTCAAGGGCCAACACAGAGGATATAATGTTGTAATATTATCATGAATTGATTGTAAGTGGTTTCTCCGCTTCTGGAAGATTTCTAAGAAGAAGGAAGTTCTTAGTGGAAGTGTAGAGTTAGGAGTGGATCTTTGGATTAGTCGCCTTAAGAAGGTAGATACTAAGTAAAATCTAAGTGTTGCGCATGTGGAGTCGGTTTTGAATCAAAGTTTCCGCTGCACATTTAAATGATGAGCACAAGATCGTGACAAAGCGATTAGAGCTATTCACCCACCCCCTCTAGCTCGCACAAATCCTAATTAGTGGAATTAGAGCTAGGGATGGCAATTTTCCCCGAGGGTTCGGGGCCCCGCAGGGAAAATTCGAAACGGGGATAGGGATCCCCAATTTTTTTGGGGATAGGGTGGGTTCGAGACGGGTATGGTAATACTATCCCCATCCCCGAACCTACTCCGAATATTATTATTATTATTATTATTATTATTATTATTAAATAATAATAAGATTTTTTAAAAGTATTAATAATAGTGTTAATATTAATATTAAA
>JBBMJZ010021372.1:0-10693 GCA_037833815.1 Zingiber zerumbet | reverse complement strand
TCAGTTCCTGAGAATCGACCCCTGACCATTACGTCAGAAATACCATGCGCCCACCGTCTGCGCTACGCCCTGGGGGCCACCTATGCACCTTAATGTTATTAGGAGATAGCTACTATGTTTCTCTATTTTAGATTTCAGATTTTAGGTTTTAGTAATGTTTGATTTGTCCACCTATGCACCTTAATGTTATTAGAAGATAGCTACTATGTTTCTCTATTTTAAATTTTAGATTTTAGATTTTAGTAACATGTGTGATTTGTCTACCTTTGCACTTAATGTTATTAGGAGGTAGTTACTATGTTTCTCTATTTTAGATTTTGGATTTTAGGTTTTAGTAACATGTGTGATTTGTCCACCTATGCATCTTAATGCTATTAGAAGATAAATATTATGTTTCTCTATTTTAGACTTTAGATTTTATATTTTAGATATTAGTAACATGTGTAATTTGTCCACCTATACACCTTTATGTAGGATCATTGCGCTAGAGGAGGGTGAATAGCGCTTGTGGCTTTCATGCTTTTCGGAAAACGTTCAATCAGAAAAACATGCAGTGAAAATTAAAGAAGAAAATCAATTACTAACACTTTGAGTTACTTGATTAGGAGCCTATGACAACTCTTACTCCAAGGCCCACACATGAGAGTATTTTCGATGGGCAATCACTAATCAATCGAAAGTTACAAAAGTGAATTTACAATTAAGTACAAGTAACTTTGAAATTAAACAATACAGACTACTTAGGAATGGATCTTGAACATAGTCATCGTCGAAGTAGCTTTCGGGCATCGTAGAGGTGTTTTCTAAGCATCGCGTAGAAGTGGAAGATGTTTGGAATGTTCTATATGAGGTGTTGGTCAAATCTTCCTTTTATAGCCCACTCCAGGTGCTTGGTACTCCCCCAAGCACCTCTACAGGGCTAACATGGCATGCTCTTATGGAAACTCGATCCAACAAAACTCATCCACCTCCGGGCGCTCGGACCACCCCTGGGCGCCTGGACTATAATGTAGGTCCGCCGGTCATTGCTCTCCAACTCACTGTGCAGATCAACTTTTGGTCGTCCGGGTGGCTGGAGCAACTTCGGGTGCCCTGACTATCGGAGAGCCTGGCCAGGCACCCTCCCGAGGGCGCCTCTTCACCGAAACCTTCATGGGGGCCTGGAGTAACTCCGGGCCCCCCGACACCCAGGAGTTCGAGCTCCCAGACTCCTAGGAGTCTAGGCTCCTGAACTTCCCAGAGTCTGGGTGCCCGAACTAGTTTTTCGCTAAAATTTCCTTTCTGCAAAATAAGTTAGTCCAGACAATAAACAATATTAGTATTATTTTGACAACCTTTAGACTGTCCAGTCATGACTTTGAGTTTTGTTGAAACTCTAGGTTAGACCGACGCCTACTGTTCCCTTTTCGGGGAACACATCCTTACATATTTCTCTCGGGACAGTTTACCTTTTATCAGACTGGTCCTCCAAATCATCTAGACTTTTGTTTAGCATCCTAGATATCAGGTCTTCATGCTAGACATCAGATACCCGACACGTCCAGTCTTCCACCTGGTGTCCAAGACCCCTAGGAATTTCACCTAGCATCCTCGAGTCTAGGATTTAACTCAACGTCCTCGACCCGTGAAGACTTTGTTAGTCCCCCAGACCAGGACTTTATTACCTAACCATAGCTAGGTCTTTTCCCTTTGCCTAAGATCACTTAGGACTTTCCTACACACTCAGTTTAACTTGTTAGAATAATAATAATAATACTTAACTTAGAACCATTTTCTATTATCAAAACTTAAGTTTGATCGTCTGGTGCTCCCTACACCAACAATATACCCTTTTTTTTTTTATTATAGTGACACAATTCATAGTTAAGTTAAGTTCAATAGATAACAACTAAGAATGATTAAATACTTTTACAAGTCAAAATTCCAAAAAAAAACTAAGTTTTAAAGACTCCCCTGAAATACAATACTTTCTTGCCAAATATTTAGTTTTTAAAAGTTTAGTTTTTCTTTGAAAATACTGAGGCACACATACTTAGCTAAAAATAATTTTCAAAAACATTTATTTTTTCTTGCTTTTAAACTCTACTTTTTTCTTGAAAAGTACTTTACTTAAAAAAAATAACTTTGAAGTACTTTGAATATTTGGAAAATACTTTAACTTTAAAAATATGAAAAATACTTTAATTTTGGAAAAAAATATTTAAAATTAAAATTTAAAAAAAATACTTTAACTTTGAAAAAAATAAATTTTGAAAAATACTTTTACTTTGAAAAAATATTTAACTTTGAAAATTAGAAAAATACTTTTAACTTTGAAAAAAAATAATTTTGAAAAATATTTAACTTTGAAATTAGAAAAATACTTTAACTTTGAAAAAAATATTTAACTTTAAAAATTAGGAAAATACCTTACATTTAAATTTTATTTAATTTAACTTCTTTTACTCCCCCTTTGACATATATCAAAAATACTAAGTAGAGAAAAGAAGCTATTAATAAGAAAAATAATTTTTAATCTCCCTCTTGATTAATGCCTTAAGAACTCTTTAAGTAAGTGCTATAAGTTTGAGGGGAGATCAATAATTTTATCCTAGAGTCTAAGTATGTAAAGCTCAAAGTAAAGAATTTTTTTTGAAAAAAAAATTAAAAATAGCCATCTATTTTTCTTAGAAGAAATGTCTAACCATTAGTTACTAGTCATTTACCATAAGGTATTAGAGTTTACTTGGTTACTCAAGTTAAGTATATGATCTAGTTAGGTTTATTGAAAAGGATGACTTAACTTGTCAATTTGAATTAATATTTATAGCTCAGACTTATATTGATGTACAGATATAAGCATTCTGAAGTATAGACAATACCCGATACATTTCACACAATTCTAAGTGTTTTTTTATATACAAGCAAGGTATTACTAGTGTGCTTGTGAGATGCTCTGGCTAAAATCTATGTGTACATGCTTTCTAGGGAAAAAACCTAGGCTAAGTCTAATTTTTGAAATCACTAATAAAATTGGGAGTTTTTTTTTTTTTGAAGAAAATAAAATAATTTATCCTAGAATTTTAACACAAAGCTGATAAGATTTTTGAAGAGATAATATAATTTTAAAAAACTATATTTTTTAAAAAGTCAAAACAATAAAAATAATGATTTTGAAAACTTTAGAATCTATTCTACTGAGCACATACCTAATTAGCTTCTAAGTGTATTAAACTCAAGTTCAGGTAAGGATTTTATGAAAATATATGCTAGGTTTATTTTGGACTCAACATAGTTAAGTACAATATCATTCCTAACTATATGACCTCTTAGAAAGTGATGCTTAACCTCTATGTGTTTAGTCCTTAAGTGTTGTATTAGATTTTTGGTTAACTTGATTAAGCCTATGTTATCAATTAAATTTTTTATATTTTTATATTATAATTGATAATCTTTTAAAGTATTCATCATCTATAATAGTTGAGATGCACATTCATCCATAACTTTGTAGTCTGTTTCAGTAGTGGATAGGACAACACAATATTACTTTCTACTAGACCAGCTTACTAGGCACTAACCTAGAAGTTGGTAGCTTCTACTTACACTTTTTCTATCTAGTTTGCATCCAACATAGTTTGAGTCTGAGTATCCAACTAGGTCAAATGTGCTAGTCCTAGGGTACCAAAGTCCTACACTTAGTGTCCCCATAATGTATCTAAGTATCATTTTTTACATTAGTTAAGTGTGATTCTTTTGCATAAGATTGGTACCTAGTACACATACCTACTATAAATAAAATATCAGGTCAACTTACAACTAATTATAGTAGACTTCCTATTACACTTCTATAATATTTTAAATCTACTACTTTTTCTATAAAATTTGGTAATTAAATAATAAGTTTTATTGGAGAAATAACCTTCTTAGATTTTTCAGAAATTTTTAGAAATTTTTTGGGATTTAAACAAAGTCCGTATGACATGTTTCAAGGAGATAATTCTATTGGGATAGGAGAAAGCCTGTTTGAAATATCCCTTAGGTAGGAGTTGATTGAATTAATTAATCAAAGGTTTATAACTATTAAACGCTAAGTGTATATATGTTTAAAACCTAGGTCACTATTTGTGACGCCCGAAAGAATTAAACCCGCGACCTATTATACCCTATGATTTATAAATGACCTTAGTAACCAGGAAGCCCCAGCAGGGGTGTGCTGGAAGTAGAGGAGAGAAATTATATTTATGATTTAGTTGGGTCGTATAGATCACTTAATATAAATAGGAAAATTAAGTGAGGGTTTATTATTTGGAATCAGCAACTTCTCCTTTCCCTCAAACCCTCACCGCCGCCCCTCCCTTTTCTTCAACCTCTCGACACACCAGGCCCAAGAGACCTAGGGTTCCATCCCTAGGGTCGTAGGAGCACCTTCCGGCGATAACTCCGACACGAGGACGCTCCTCTCCGCGAGAAGAACGCGTAGACGCAAGTAGATCATCGAAGAGATCTTCTTCTCCGGAAACTTAGCGATTGGAATTCTAAGAAACTTAGCGCAGTATGTAAGTAACCCCTCACCTGCAGTATAAGTAGTTAATCGCACGTTTTTATGTTAGTTTTTGCCATAAGCAGATTTTTCGGTACGTAAGGTATGAATTAGCGCACACCAAGTGCTCGATAAAATGACTAGTATAGTTAAATGCTACAGTAGGCATTTTAATAGCTCAGATAAATGCTATAGATGCATTTTAAATAATATGCTTAGTCTTGCTTCAGTTTATATGGGACTACGGTCCAATGAGTGGGCTCCCATAGTCGCCTCTAGATTCAGATAACCTAACTCTAGGTTCAGATAACCTAGCTCTAGGTTTAGATAACCTAGTAAGAGCAAGACAAGACAATTTAGCTATGAATCAGTATTTTACTTTTATCAGTGGCACTATATTGGACTCTCAGTTGTCCTTGGGTTGGGCTCCCATAGTCGTCCCTAGGTTTAGATAACTTAGTAAACCTTACTAGATTCGGGACTAGCTAGCTCGGGTCTAGTTAGGGATGTGCGCATAGCAAGTACAGTTGACGGGCCCATCAGCAGCATGATTAGTATTTTTATCTATTATGAAAATAGTTTTCAAAACTTCACAATCAGTTATGTGAATACAATTTAGATTCAACATTAGCCTAGTATCAGTTTAGCTCAACTTATGTATCAGTTTCGTTTTACTTATTGATACAACAAATATTTTTATGTTCAGTATTTGATTGCCATGACTTGTATGTCAATATACCGCGTTTTAGCTTTTCCAGTATGATCATCAGCATGTATTTCAATTAGCATCTTTTAAAAGCATGATTTCATCGAATGCATGTTTTGTGAGGTAGATGGTTCTTACTAAGCTCCCAAGCTTATAGTTTCCTTTTCCTTATACTGCAGATAAAGGTAAAGGGAAGATGGATTAGCGGAGGCTGGAGGGCAATGTGTCAAGATGTGTGTGAGAAGGAACTTGGAATAAAGACTCTTGGGGACTAGCAAGTTTAAAGAATTAGAATTTCTTATATTCTTATTATTCCGCACCTTTAGAATGTTTAAATGTCATGAATTGTGAAAGTATGCACCATGCTATGCCTAGACTACTAGTTATTTTGATGTTAGTTAATAAACTATGAACAATGACAGTAATGGCATGCCTAGTAATGTTATGATGCTTTTCAGTTGATACATTTGAATTGTATACGAATTAGTTGAGGAATGCTTATCATGCACTTACATTGTCATATGGGATGTTGGGGTGTTGCTAGTGGCATGTTTAGTTGTATAAATGCTTAGTTTTAGTATGAAGTTGATACAAAGCCCATGGTTCCACTCATATGCTTAGAAATTGCCAAAGCATGCTAAATTTCATAGAAACATGTATTAAATAGATTAGAATGGTAGTATGTGTTCTATTGTATGACAATTGCATGAAAAGTTTAGATTCCATTCTTTAGCATATGTACAACAATGAAATACTATTTTGAACATAAATTCCAGATTTTATGGAAATTAGCAGATATTTTAATTAGTTCAGCTCTCCGCACATTATACTTCAGTGATAGCCACAAAATAGTTTAGCAACCGTAACCCCCGACCTTACCGTTTAATCAGTAGAAGGCGGGGCGTTACATGTCTATTTTGTCCCTTAAAGATATTCTTCATTCTTTTTATGATCTTTTTTAATTTATCAAGTCTTGACCTTAAGACATGGTTTTCCATTCTTAAATCCTTAGATGTGGATTTTTCTAGATTTTCTTTGGAATTTCTATTTCTAGGCCTATATCTATGAACCTTAGACTTATTGTCTAAACTATTATCTACCTTTCTAAACTTAGGTGAGGTGATCTTAGCATGATATGCCACATGTTTTTCTTTAACCCTATTATGCCTCCTATTTTCATGATAAATTATATTAAAATGATAAAGATTTGAACTAGCATGATTTTTATCATGACTCAAAGGAATTATTTCAATAAATGATATATTGGGTTTTCTCTTGAGAGCTCCCCCTTGAGTTGAGCTCCCTCCTTTGTTCTTAGATGGTTTCTTCCCCTTAAGACATTGACTTCGATAATGTCTTTTTTTATTGCGAGGGAAGCACACAATGTGCTCCTTGCCTTTCTGTATTATGGGGCCTACTTCCTTGAGCTTCTCCTTACCCTTTGATGCCCATTGACCATTTTTCTTAGTCAATTTTGGACATATACTCTTAATGTCCACTTTCCCTACACTCAAAGCATATAATGTGATTTTTATTATTACAATTTGAAACTTTTATACCTTCACATGTAGGGATGACACTTGATCCTCCATTTGATTTTTCTTGACTTGTGGAGGTGGCATCATCTTCCTCTCCATTTGACCCAGAAGTAGACGCTTCTTCTTGCTCCAGTCTCAACAAATGATGCTCCCCCTCAATTCTTGAAGAGGAGGCTTCTTGAATTTCTTCTTCTTCTAATGTTAAGCAGCTCTCAACTACGGAGTCCTCTTCTTCTTGGTCCAATGAGTCTCCCTCTTTAGATTCTTCTTGATTTGGTGTAGTGGAGGGGGTCTTCATGAAGCTTGACTAATTTTCACCATAATTTATTTGCATCCTTGTATTCTCAAATCTTGCATATAATTGTGCTTGGCAATAAATTGTCAAAATTTTGGTTACCTTATCATTCGCCTCACATCTCTTGATTTGTTCTTCGCTCCATTTGCTTTTCTTGAGGATTTTGCCTTTGCTATCCATTAGAGCTTTAAATCCTTCCATTATAGCAAACCATTGCTCTATCTCCATCATAAAGAAGTTTTCGATTCTTAATTTTCAAGAATTGAAGCTTGCATATATGAATAGTGGAGGCACCCTTGTATTATATCTGAGTCCATCTCAGAAATCCATTTTGAAGTTGATCTCCTCTTGATGAAGTCTTTGACTTGTTGAAATTTTGGCTTCAACTTCTTCTTCCTCTAGCTCGTTGCCCTTCTAGCAATAAGTCCGATGAAGAGCAGTCTTGGTTTGATACCACTTGTTGAGTCACTTCGAGAGCTAGAGGGGGCGGGAGTGATTAACTCTGTTCCCTTGGTCGATGAGTTGTTGTAGCAAAAAACACTCAAGCAAACACTAATAAGATGGATTTACTTGGTATCCACCTCAAACGAGGTGACTAATCTAAGGATCCAACCCTCTCTCATATATCCACTATGTAAACACTCCTTCTCAGGAACACTCCAGAGGCAGAGAAGCCTCATACAAGCTCTCAATACAACAAGAAGATAAGTGAAGCAAATACAAATGAAATCTTACAAGATTTACAATAATGAAACCCTAGCTTACTCTCTTATTATTTGGAAATGCCCCTTGATGCTTGAAAATACAACAACACTTTGCTCCAAAAACCTTCAAGAACTGGCGGTGAGAATCAGAGAATAAGACATGAGAGGGATCTTGAAGAAGTGCACACTAAAACCCTTTTATCATACTCATAACGATAGTATTCAAGCGTAAATGATTACCTTAATCGATTACGCCTTTCTAACCGATTAGGAAGCTTTTTGTTCGCGTGAGAAAGTCTCTTAAGTAATTTCCCTAATCACTTAAGATGTGCCTAATTGATTAGGCATCTCACATAAAACTAGCTTAATCGATTAAGCATGTCTTAATCGATTACCCTTATCCTAAGCGATTTAGCAATCCTAGCTCCTGAACTCGAGTCCTAGGATTCCTTGTCTAACATCTGGTCAACCTTGACCTGCTGGGACTTCTTCACCAAGTGTTCGGTCAATTCTTTGACCCACTTGGACTTTTCTCCTCGTGCCAAGTATCCGGTCAACCTTGATCCACTTGGAGTTCCAATCACCAAGTGTCCGGTCAACTTTTAACCCACCTAAATTTTCAACTGTCTGGCTTCACTTATCAAAACTTCCTCACTGCATAGCTTCACTCACTAGTGCTTTTCACCTAGCTTCACTCAATAGGACTTTTCATCACCTAGCTTCACTTACTAGGATTTCCATCTGCCTATCTTTACTCACTAAGGCTTTTTACCTGGCTTTACTCACCAGGATTTTCTAACTACTCGACTTCACTCGCCAAGTCTTTCCATCACCTAGCTTCACTCACTAGGATTTTTCAACTGTCTGATTTCACTCACTAGGACTTTCACACCAAGTGTCCAGCCAACATTGACCCACTTGAATTTTCTTCTTCTGTCAACCTTCCTATTGGTCTTGCCCTTGTCTAACCTTAGCTTTAGTTAGGATTTCCCAGTCAAGTATCCGGTCAACGTTGACCTACTTGACACTTCTTCACATCGAACTGGTTAAACCTTGACCAGAGAGGAATTACACCAACAATCTCCCCAAACGGATAATTACACTTACAATTTTTATATATTGTCAAATATTAAAACTCAAATATCAAGACTCATTTTTTAGTCAACTCAAGTTTAATCAAACTGGTCAATCTTAACCCAGAAAATTGCACCAACAACCTTACCTTGATACTCCAAAAATAATTTATTTTAACAATAAAAAAAATCATATACATTTTTCTCTTTTGAATCCAAAAAATACCTTTATTTCAAAAAGGGTAAAGCTTCCGGGCTAAAAAAATTACCTTGATCATGAATTCTGTCATCATCGTTTAAGTCAAACCACCATCGATTGATAGGTCATGTCACTCATGTGAGGGAATAAATGATTTTTTATTAGAGATTGAGGAACACATTGATATTTGATTGTATTACATTTGTAAGTTTATTAAGATTGTTTGTCTCAAACTACCTTCATGTGAGGATAGAGACGAATTAGTGGGAGCACGTACCAGTAGTATAATGGTGATCTTACCTCGCCATCCTAACATTTTAAGATATATCAAAAATAGTTTATATAAATCAATTTGCATGATGAGTTTAAGTTGAACCGATGATGTCTAAGTTCACCTTGCACTTAGAAGAGACTTGTCAAACAAAACAATAGAGAAGTTTTTAACATCCAAATTATCAACGCAGATAAGTACGTAGCTGCTACTCTACGAGTGCCAAAGCCTCTGCACTGCAAAATCCTTCCCCATGTAGCCCAGAAGGTGTAGGAGAAGACCAGAGGCCAGGTCCAAAAGATCACCAAACTCAATTGCAAAGTATGATCACTAAATAAAGCACCCTCCCCAATCTTCTCTAATTCTTGAATTGGTGCTATCTTCAGTTGCTCGCGGAAGCTTCAGGTGTCTGTCCAAGCAGCAAACATTGGCATGCTAGGCAGTGGCAGTCCGGGCCTTAGTTGTGGTGGAGGCATCCATGAGTTCATTGTCGCACTGATGAGCTTTTTTTGAGTCTTGGAAAATAGTACGGAGATATCAGCCTTATCAGAATTTACTTCTCCAGAGTTGCTCAAGCCCGGAACGAGCGATAGGGGATTCAATCCTTGTGTGATGTTCAGACTGTCTGAAACATTGACGCCTTGTGTTGAACTACCCATGGCTCCAACTAGGCTCTGAAGGTTGTTCACAAAGTGCTCATTTTGATATTCAGCAATGCTAGTACTGAATTTCGGGTTTTGTTCCTCGAAGAATTGTGGTTTCTGGTTGCAAGATTGATAGGGGGTTGTTTTCCAATCAGGGCTACTTGTGTTGCCATTTTGAGCTGATGGAGCAACGCCATGGGCTTCTACGTTCTTGTTTCGCCTTGCGAGTTCGCTGGCTAGAAGAGTGTCACTTGCCATGATCTTCTCCACATCATATCTTGAAATGTCAAAGTTTGTGACAGCATTCAAACCGCGGAACTTGATTGCAGCAATGTCGTAGGCTTCAGCTGCTTCCTCTTGAGTACCTAATTATATCAAGTGTCAGAAATAAGAATGCCTAACAAAAGTTGATCAAAGGCTTAACCGTTTAGGAAGAAACACGGTAAGCATAAAAAGTAACAACCATCATTTTAGCTTGGTGAATGCTTTCTATTAATTTCTTGTCAGGCTTTTTTTAAAAAAAAAAATCAAAGATGATGAATTGGTCAAACAAAGACTTTGGGGTCACTGAAAAATCAGCCTTGTGAAAAGCACAACTATTTGCCATTAAAGTCTTGCTCTAGCGAGCATGCTTGGCCCCAAAGGCGCTTTTTTTTTTTTACTTCTTTTCCTTTCAGAATGTTGGGGGAATCAACGTGGCAAAGATTTAGCAGCAATGTCATATTTGTCGCACTCGTGTCAGAG
>JBBMJZ010021361.1:0-10694 GCA_037833815.1 Zingiber zerumbet | reverse complement strand
CTAAGGTGGTCGGCCACATCATAATAAAAGGATTTTATTTTTTAAAATCTTTCCTTATGTGAAATCCATGGTTTTAAAAGAGAGTTTAAAATTTAAATCTTTCCTTGTATATATTTCTATAAAAGATTAAGGGAAAGGTTTGATATCTTTTCTTGTTTGTAGTTAAAAGGAAGATTTTAATTTTGGCGAAAACTTTCCTTACTTGTAACCATCCACATGTTTTTAAAAGAGAGATTTTAATTTATAAAAGTTTCCTTTTATAACCAACCATGAAGGGAATTTTAAATGAGAAATTTTATTAAAATTTCTTATTGGAAACAGTTAAGGAAGTTTTAATTTCATGTTTAAAACTTTCCTTGTTTGGAGAAGGTAAGGGTGGTCGGCCATAACAATAAGGAAAAGGAAATTTTAATTCTTTGTTTTAAAATTTTCCTTCTTAGTTGTTGGTAAGGAAAATAAGGAAGTTTTAATTATAGTTAAATTTTCTTATTTTTCATAACCAAGGATTATAAAAGAAAGGGAGGGGGTTGCCCCATAAACAACACATCTATTCTTCCCCTCTCTTCCTTGGTGGTGGCCGGCCCTTTGCTTCTCTTCCTCGCCTTTTCTCTTCTTCTTTGGTGGTTGACGGCATCATCTAAGGAGCTAGGATTGGTGGCCAGATTTTACTTGGAGAAGAAGGAGAGAAAGGAGGCTTTGTTTCTAGCATCCCTTGGAGCTTGGTGGTGGTGGACGAAATTAGCAAAAGGAGGCTTGGGTGGATTCTCCTCTTGGTAGATCGTCGCCCACATGACGTCCGAGATAAGAAGAGGAATACGACAGAATATCAAGAGGTCCATAAGCTACAAAAGGTATAACTAGTTATTAATTTCTGCATCATAACTAGTTCTTCCTTTTGTATAGATCTAGGGAAACCAAACACAAGAGCTATAGATTTTATTTATCGTCATGTTATCGATTTTGTTTTTTAGTTTCATAGGTAGATAATGTGCTTCTATTGAGGTCTCTATAGTTAAACCTAGTTTATTATAAGGAGTTGAATTTCAAATTTCTTTGAAATGCTTTGTCTAGGCGGTGGTGGATGATCCCATAACCAATAAGACCAAGTGTCTCGCCATGCAGTCCTGGAAGTCAATCTTTGAAATAGAAATTTAATAACTTTTATAATAAAGGTTTAACTTAAGAAGAACACATTGGTTCAACTTGGATCAATAATGTTAAGTTCCATTTGCGATCCAAGTTTAACTCCTGAAGATTAAATTCGAATCAATTATGTTAAGTTCCGTATGCGATTCGAGTTTAACTTCAGTAGAGCACATGGGTGGCTAGGTTAAGTTCTGTGTTTGTATAAATTTTTTATACGGGGAAACAGAACGGTATCCAGGTGTAGCAACCAACAAGAAAGTCTTGGTGGGCCGAAGGCTTCGGGCAAAAATCCTAGAGTTGGGGACTCTAGGTTGAAATCTTGGTATCGCGAACTAGGTGGAAGACTGGATGGGTCATGGAGCGAACGTCCAACGTGAAGATCGGAAGCATCAAAGCTGAGCAAAAGTCCAGTCAGTCGGGAGGACCGAACTGGCAAAAGATAACTTCTCCTGAGAGGAGTAGGCGAGGATGCGTTCCTCGGAGAGGGAACAGTAAGCATCGATTCGACCTAGAGTTTCGATGAAACTCGAAATCAGATCCGGACAGTCAGGAGCTATCAAAATATAATATTTAATATATTATTTTGGTTTGGACTAACTTTGTTTTGCAGAAAATGAAGCTACTAGAGAAAGCAGGTCCGGGCGCCCGGAGTCTAGGCGCCCAGAATAGATCCGGGCGTCCGTAGTCCAAGCGCCTGGAATGGATCCGGGCGCCCAGAGTCCAGGCAATCGAAATGGATTCGGGCGTTCGGAGTCCAGCCACCCGAAATGCTCCGGGCACCCCGAGCTAGTTCAGACACCTAGAGTCAGTCCAAGCGCCCAAAACCTAAATTTTATCTACATGTTGATGTGGCGCGCGTGGAGTGGCCGTGAAACGTGGTCCAGGCGCCCAGAGGGGTTCCGGGCGCCCAGAACAGGCTATATAAACAGCCTTGACCAAAAGCTTCAGAATAAAACAATGATCAACTCTCGCTTCTACGAGCTGCTTAGAAAACATCTCCATAACACTCGAAAGCTCCAACGACGATCCTTCTAGATGAGTTTCTCTCAAAAGCTTTTCGGTATTGTTTTTATTTCAAAGTTCTTTGTACTTGTAATTCTTTGTAATTCCGGATTGATTAGTGATTGTCCAACGAAAGCACTCTTATGTGCGGGCCTTGGAGTAGGAGTCGTCAAAAGCTCGTAACCAAGTAAATCTTTGTGTTTACTTTGGCTTGTTTACTTTCTGCTGCGAATTCTGTGAGTTTTTCGAAACAAACGAATTAGCCACGAGCGTTATTCACCCCCCTCTAGCACTTTTGATCCAACAATTGGTATCAGAGCGGGTCGCTTCGATTTGGTGCAACTACCATTCAAGCAAATTTTTCATGGTGATTTTTAATTTTTCGGAGTCGATCGGAATCAGTATTATTGCTGCCTTCCGATCTATTTATTTTCACAATTGTAATTTTTTTTCTCTCGAAGCTGGTGCTACACCACTCGAGTTTGTGTATTTACTTTCTTGATCCCACACTTCTAAATCCAAGACCAAGTCTTGGAATCTTTGTTGCTTGTCTTTGTGTGCAAGATTTTATTTAAATGTCCCATCAAGAAGGATACAGCACAGTCCGTCCGCCTCTTTTCTCCGGCGAGGACTTTGGCTATTGGAAAAGTCGGATGGAATACCACCTCAAGATGCAAGTCGAGATGTGGATAATTATCCAAACCGGTCTCGAACTTCAACTTGACGGCGCTGGAAAACTAGTCTCATGCGTCAACTGGGATACTAGCTTAATGAAGAAAGTTGAAGCGGATGCCAAAGCAGCTTGCATGCTACAATGCGGGCTGACAAAAGAAAAACTGAACCAATTCGGTCCCTTCTCAAGTGCGAAAGAGCTATGGGAAAAGCTGATCGAGCTACACGAAGGCACTTCCGACACTAAGGTAAGCAAGCACGACTTAATTTTAAACAAATTCTATAACATCAAAATGCAGGAAGGAGTGACAGCTAGTCAGCTTCATGCGCAGATTCAAGATCTACTGAACGGACTCCACGTGATCGGACAGAAAGTGGAGAACCGCGACGTCATAAGGTACGCGCTTAATGCGTTCCCGAGGAATAGATTGTGGACATCAATGGTAGATGCCTACAAAGTTTCTAAGGATTCCAAACAATGACGAATAAATTTAAATTAGTTATACCTGACAAATGACATAGAGTGGAAAGGACATCAACCAAGCAATGCTATCGAAGCCTTGCCTCTATTCGTGTCCATGCCAAGCAATCTTCGAGATGACTTCGGAAGTCATGAGTTCCATCTTTGTGAAAGGTACTAGCCTTGCGTGTGAAGATGAAGTTTGGTGCCCAATGGCGTATGCAACCAATTGTCACCAAACAAAGAGAGACCCTGGCGAAAGAAACACCGAAGATGACTCCTAGAATCGACAGCAACCTTTGATGTTTGGTCGGTGTGGGGTTACTACCGGTGACCTCTTAGCCGACAATAGGTAGATGGGGCCGGAAGAAGGGTTAGTGACACAACCACAATCGACGAGTCAACTATTGGGCGGAGATGCACATGGATAGCAAGGGCAACAACCCCATAGGTGGTTGTAGCGGCTTCTGACGATGTCAAAACCTAGTCGGGTTAATAGTGTTGGCCAAGAGGCCCAACAATAGGGCTGCTGGCATTAGAGCTGGGTGCCAGCAGAGGTGGAATAAAAGGGTTGTTCCCTTTGTTTGGTCAGCGGCAAAGAGAGAAGAGGGAGAGAGAATAAAACCTAACAATTAGGTTTTAATCAAAAGAGAGTTTTTTTATTTTCTCTCCTCTCTAATCTTACTTATAGAACCCTTATCGTGTTAGAGGAGCAAGTTCCAAACCCACATCCATTAACCCACAACCCATACTAATATCCTTAAGTTTGGTTCAAGATCAAACCAGGTTTGGTTCAAAAGCAAAACCCTTGGTTCAATGACCAAACTCCCTTTTAATTAAAATTAAACTAATTTGATTTATAATTAAACCAAATATGGTTCATCTCATCTTCAAAAGGCGTGGCTCATTCGTGCTTCCATTGTGTCAGACCCTTTTTTATATTTGTCCTTCATCTGGTCTAACCAAACTCAATCTCTCTTGATCTAAGAATCCAATTTTCAAACTCGTTTTAAGACTTTTGAATAAACTCATAGTGCGTGTGACTCAATAGATTCCTAATTATGTTGGTCATTCGTAATTAAACATTTAATTATGAATAGATCATGAGTGATACCTAGTAGTACATCATGATCTCCAATTGATAAAAAATTCAAAGGTTGATTCCAGAATACTTCTAAAATCTTTCAGCATCTACAATGAGTCGTGTCTCGTTCCTTTTACTCATCTTATACCCACTTAATTCAGGACATAACATATGTGTCAATTCTCACTAGGTTGACTATATCACACCTAGCCCAAGTAATACTTTCTTATCCTATAGATTCAAATTATTCAAACATGTGTTCAAGAGTATCATACTCTTAACAAGTGTTGCTTTGGTCAAAGTATTTGAGTAACAATTCTGACAAGTGGTCATAGGATATACGTTTTCTCACAAGGAGTGGTGAATCCTTTGTGAACTATCCAAATACTTTTGGGCACTTCTACTTATACCCAATCATCCCCAGTCCACACCTCCTAATAGATATTTGCTTAAGATGTCAAAGTATAAGTCTTTATGACTAAGATGATTTGAATACCTCAAGTCAACGGAAACTTACACTCAAGTTATAGTAAGAACTTCATTAACATATCTATATATAGAGAGAATCATATGAAGTCTTATAGCAAGTTACTCCAATGAACTAGTTACTATAACTAGTATCCACGTTTAACTCTTGACATCCTAATGTCTCCATCTAGTAAGGAACAATTGCTTGATTAGACTAAGGAGTATAACCCATGCTAGTCTCACAGAGTCGATGATGTTCTAACACATCAATTCGTTGATTAGAGAATATTTCAATACATTCATAATTACACATGCAGAAATATTCACTAGTTGTGATCTAAGCACAAGTTCTCTCATGCTATGAATCGTATTGTGGGCATTTAGTAAGTGAGTTTGAGATCCAATCATATATTTAGATGTGCACACTTAAATAGTAAATTTTTATTTATCCAATAAATAGTACATATCATAAGCCTATTGTCTTATGGCATCTCTTAGATATATCACTAAGGAGTCAGGAAGCTAGGATGCCGGGAAGCCCGAGTGTCGGGAGACTAAGGAGCCGGGAAGCCCGAGAATTAAGAAGCTAAGGAGCCGAGAAGTCTGAGAACTAGGAGGCCAAGGGGTTGAGTGTCAACTCGACTTCTCTTTGTTGGAACTATTTCAATAAGTTTCACCAATCTTTTCTTATCCATATGGCGCGCCTACTGATCATCTTCTAGATCATGCATCTTGGAACACTAAAGATTATCAACTTTCAAATTTGCAGTATTCTTTATGGCAGTATAAGATATGTTTAATCCATGCTCATATGTTTCTCATATAAATTCCCAAGTGAATTCCACTGTTTATTTTTATTTAGTTATTATTTGTCTCATTTAAGGTTTCAACATCTCACATCTGTTTATTCTTAACTTTAATTGAAAGAGGTAAAAACAGTTAGCGAAGGATCAAGTTTGCGTGGTGTGGTATGTATATGTTGCATTGGTGGTTTCTTTCTTTGGGTGATATTTGATTGCTATTATTAGTTGGATCATTTTAATCATTGATCTAATAAGCTAGGTGACTGATGATGGTTTGATGTTTTCATCCCTAGAGGATCACGTTGCCTTGTATGGGAGGTTGGCAATCTTTCACAATGAAAATTATTTGTCAGAGGTTACCAGCATTGTTACTAAATTAAAATCTACTTCAAAAATTAAATTTAGATTTATTAAGATAACCTGAGTTGATAATCTCAGACTGCAAAACGGGAAGGATGAGCTACTTGGATGGCTACTGAGCTACCTTGTACGAAAGAGTTGCTGAGGCCTATGTGATGTAATTTCCTTAAAGCAGATTCGTCATCTTCCAATTGTGCTTCAAGGTTACAATCGACGTCTGTTTTCTAGGATACAATCACAGAACCATGTACACAACCTAGCACTGGTTGTTCGTGGTGAACTAAAACAATTTCTGATTGTTATCACGGGTAAACTACTAAGCGAAAATGTACATTGGAGAGAAGAATTGGGGAAATAGTCAATCAATGATCATTTATTACCATTACTTGTCAATCTTGAAACATTAGTCGTCGACCATCACTGGTCGTCCGTTCCACTCGACGATTACAGATCCTCCATTAATCGGTGATTAATGCATCAATTACAATACTTAAGTAGTAGCAAAAATGATTATGTGATAAATGTTGGTTGTTCCAAACAGTTGCTTAGATTGTTGCTGAGTTGCCTTGTATGAAAGAGTTGTCGAGGCCTACATGATGTTGTTTACTTAAAATAGATTCGTCCTTCTTTGATTATCCTTCAAGGTTACGATGGACATCTACTTCTCAGGATACGATGACAGAACCACGTACACAACTAAGTATTAGTTGTTCGTGACTAATTGAGAAAATATCTTATTGCTATCATGCGTAAACTACCGAGCAAAAATTTATGGCGGAGAGTAGACTTGGGGGAAATAATCATTGACCATTTATCACCATTACTCGTTGAGCAATTGAAATGCTAGTCGTTGACCATCAATGGTCATCCATTTCACTTAGTAGTTACGGATCCTCCATTAATCGGCGATTAATGCATCTATTACATTACTTATGTAGTAGAAAAATGATTCATGTGGTAAAATATTGATTGTTTTACTTAGGTACATTTTGTCTTGACTGATTCGGCATTCAACGCACACAGGTTGTGCTCACACGCGAGTCAACTTAGTTTAGTGTATACGTGCCCTATATTTGCACCCCTGCATCAACATATATATAAGAGAGAGTCTCTCCCCATGCATCTGTTCACAACTACAATACTTATGAAGCAATATAAATTAACCAATATATTTTAAAACTCTCAACGTAGGACTAAAATCTCATTCACAATAAACCTTTTTTTCTTTATATCTCTTTTCCATTCATCCATCGTTGCATTGGGAGAAATCACACAGTCCCAAGTCATTTAGTTGTCTATCAATTAAACCCTTAAAATGATTTAAGAAAAGTATCTATTGCTGTTTCTTGAAAATCTTTAATCTAGGCAGAGTGAATAAATGTTATGAATATCTTTAGAAAGAAAGAAAGAGGGCAAAGGACAAATAGGACAAATAACTTAGTTATACATATATAATAATTAGCGGAAGCGTGGTGGCCATAACCCCTTTAAGAAAATATTTATATCCTAAATTTATGTTTCAATAGCTGCAGGCTGCGACTCTAATATGAAGTCGTTGCAATATGATCAACAAGAAACAAAAACAGCACAATTTATAAAACAAATTCATCAATATAAACCTCGACTGTCAACTGACCAAATCACATAATATATAAACTTCAAAATTAACTACTTAACTATCCATATCCTCGTTTTGCAATTATTGTTGCCCAGCAAAAAGGATATAGCTCACAAAAGTAGCTTAGCCAGCCTACACTGACTAGCCCCAATTTTTCAAACAAGAGTCCATCTGAGTATCTGGTGATCTCTCTTGATCTGTTACCTCAGTGATTTGGCTAAGATCAGGGATGGGGTCGACCACTTGGCGCATCTGAGCCAAGTTCTTCAGGTATGTCGGTTGTAGGGCGGCAGTTGTTGAGTAGACTGATGTCGATCGGCGACTATAGGGGTGAATCCAAACTGGTGAACAACTGCGAGCAAACTTTGGGGCTCTGGCTCTTGGCGAGAATCGGTCCCAATATGGGGCTGAGACTATTAACAAAGGTTAGGATAGAATACTTTGGCGCAACTACTCCAACGGCCAAGTTATGCCTTAGTGATCTAAGAAGAAAACAAATTGATAAAGTGTAGAAAAGTCCTCCTATATTGTTTGATTTTCCAAAACGGGATTTGTGTTTGATTTTTCAATAGAGTCCTCCTTGAGTGTAAGAAACAAGGATTGCTTTGCATCATTTTTGTTCTCTATTAGATTTGTCTATTTATCCTTCATATTTGATTGACACTCCTAAATATAATGTCCAAACTTATAACAAGAATAGCATTCAATTTGAGATTTATTTCTTCTATCATCATACCTCATATAATTATCTCTTCCTCTTTCTCTTCCATGACCTCCTGTAAATGTTTGATTTTTTTTTTTATCAAATTGAGAGGGTTGCTCATCTCTCCCGTGACCATGACTATGTACTGAACCTCGACCTCTGCCTCATCCTTGACCTCAACCTTTTTGGTCTTTAAATTGATCTTTGCTTGTAATATATATATATATTCTGATTGTTCTTACTTTTTAGAGTTCATCCTTTCTTCGTGAGTCTGTTTAATTCATTAATCGTCATATATTCCAAATCTTTGGATTCTTAATGGCAACAATAATATGGCTAGATTTTGTGCTAAGAAAGCATAGTATCATCTCAATTACACGAATGTTTGATGTGATTTCTCCAAGTCTCTTCATTTGATTGACTATGGCAAAAACTTTTATAAAGTAGTCGAAGATATTTTAACACTCCTTCATAAAGAGTAATTCAAACTCAGCCCTTAGAACTTGAGGTCACACCTTCTTCACCTTGTCCACTCCCATAATAGAGTTGTGAAGCATCTCCTACGCTTTTTTTTTATATTGTCTCATTGGCTATTTTCTCAAACATATTTTTATCCAAACATTGATGAATGATAGTAAATGCACCTTGATCTCTATTTCTTTATTTCTTTCTTTTTCCTTCTTTCTCCAAAGTATCTTTTTGATTTTTAGGCAGAATTGTCACATCTAAAGACTCTTTAAAATCATTTTCAACAATATCTCATATTCCTTGGGATTCAGGAATAACCTTCATTCTAAGTGGTCAATTTTTATAGTTGAGTTTGGTAAGTTGGGAGTATTGGTGCAAGGTGTACTAGAATCTAATCTGAGTTTTAATATTGCCAAATATTCAAGTTAAGTCTTATTGTGATATGACAATTGACTAAGTGTGCAGTCTATTTACTCAACTAGTAAAAGCCTTAGTCGTGGCTAGGCAGGAAAGTCTTAACAGATCGTAGAAGCCAGGCAGGAAGTCTAGGTGGGTCGAGGCCCTGACACCTGACAGTTGGAGTCGATAGGTCTGGAGGACCAGATATTGAGAGGAAGTCCTGGTGAGCCGATCTGATGCTAAGCCGAAGTCCAAACAAGTCTAGAGGAATCGATGTTTGGTAGGTAGGTTGAGGTAAGCAACTAGAGTGGAGCGACGGAGAGGTCGTGTTTCGGGAAGAAACAAACTCTTGGTCTCTGATCCAACTAAAGAAATCAGTAGATTTCTAAGTTGAGATCAAGACAAGTCTTACTGTCATTTTCTATTTCATGCATTACATCTGTGGAAACTTTGTGTTGCAGGGATATTTAATACTACTATGCAAACTAACTTTGTTTATAGAATTCAGGTGGATCGGTTGACCCAACAGGAGGATCGATCGACCAAACCAAGATGACATGGCAGAGTTTGGTCGAGCAGAGCAGAACACATTTAATTAAGCTTGATCAGTCGACTGAACCCATTTTGGTAAACAACCTAGATGATCGAAATCTCGACAAACTTGGAATTCAAGCAGATTGGTTGACCGAACCCAATGATCGATCGACTGCACATTAAATAGCATTAATGTCGAAGCATATTCAAATCGCAGCGAAGAAAGCAGTTTGAGAGATTGGTCGACCGAATAAGACGATCGATCTATCGAACATTTAATGCTCTTAATTACGCAAAGATCAGATCTCGTCACCAAAGGAAAGCACAATATTCAGTCGACCGATGGAGTGTTCAGTCGACCGAACAGATCAGTCGACCAAAGAGTTTTTCAGTCAACCGATCAACACTTATAAAAGCAAGCCTCAAGCACCAAGCCGAAGTAACTTTTATGTGCATTTCTTTGTCGCATTCTACTCATGCCTTAGCTTTATTATTCTACACCACAACTCCACGTGCAAGCTGCTACGTTGAGAAGTGTTGACACGCTTAATCATCTACTCTTGTTGGTATACTTTTATTTTAGCTTGCATTATTTACAAGAAGCAAAGCCGGCCTAAGGGCTATCCAAGTGGGGCCAGTGCATAGGGCCCCACCTTCTGGTGGGCCCCTTTCTTTTAAAATAATATATATATATATATATATATATATATTATAAAAATTAATTTAATAATATCTGTATTTATTAGAAAAATTTAAAAATCTCATTCTAAATTCTAAATTCTATATTTAAAATATTATAGATTTTTTTTTATAAAAATACTCTCAAAAAAAGAGAAATACAGACGAAAGATAAAAGATAGTTTATTCTTCCTTCACAACTCTTTTTCTATTTATATCTTCCTAAATCCTAATCTTCTAAAATATATTTTTACTCGCACTCAAATTCTTCGTCCACACCAATAGCCATCGTCTAGTGC
>JBBMJZ010021336.1:0-10697 GCA_037833815.1 Zingiber zerumbet | reverse complement strand
ATGACTTTCACTAAGCCACTTGTCCATGAACTCAAGTATGGTCAAGCTCTTATCCTATCCTCGCATGAGTTGCGGCGACCGGGCGGATTTACTTGGGCTCCAAAATTTTTAAATAACATTATTTTTATATAGAATTTTTTTTATTGTTTTGTTATATATATGATTTGGCCCTTTAAAAATAAGCATATATATAGTTGGTCTCAAGTTTGTTTGTTCTTTAAACACACCTCTAAGTTTAAATCCTCGGACGACTAATATACATTATTTATAAGAATTTAGAGAGGTCATTATTATTATTATTATTATTATTATTATTATTATTATTATTATCTGATACGTTTAATAATTATTTTCGTAATCCACCCCTGATGGCACATACGATTGAGGCGCTATTGGCAGCACGAAGGATCTCAATCTTGTGACACATATAGAAGAAGAAGAGGAAACCAATTTGCCCAACAACCACACAAGTTCAAGAATGGAACGTAGAAGGAAGACGTGGAAGGAGAGGATATAAATTATCATCCCTCTTCCTCTTCATGCTCCCACGGGATACACAGCCGCCATCGTCGTCTCTCGGATGCAGCAACGACTCGTGCCCGTTAATCCTGTGCCGACGACCGTCGCTCCTCCGATCCTCACCCGGTCACGACAGAGATATATAATATGTCGTTGCCCAACGACCACTCTCCCAGAACGTTGACCAAAGGAACCTGCAGCCACAGCCGCCGGCGCCACCGTTCGAAGACGCAACGAAATTTAACTCGGGGGAATTTGGGGACGCGACGTCATTCGTGTTCGGAAGAATGCGAAGAAGTTGGCATCTGGTCAATGTTCGGGTAATGATAGTAGGAATGACATGTCGACAGCTCGCTCGATAGATCGATCGATCGATCGATCGGAATTTAGATCGCGCGTAGACTGGTCATCCAGCTGAGCGCCCAAAATTAACTGCCTAGCTACCAATTGACACCTCAGGAAGATTCAGCAAAATTCAGCAAATAACATCTCCATCGATCTGTCGATATCCGTCCGATGTCCACGCAAATCGTTTTGACTCGAATTACCTTCTGTATAAATTGGTGTCCCCGTCTGTATAAATTCTCTATCGACTTCCGGAGTCGATCGAGCTGGGAGAAATCTGAACGACGGGGGAGGAGAGGATGGCGAAGGAGTCATCTTATCCTCCTGCGCCCATTCCTTACCAGGCCGGAGGAGGAGCTGCCCCAGTCTTCGTTGCCTATCGGTCCTTCCGGTGCCAGCGGCAAGTACCGCTCCTCTTGAAGGAAAACCATAGGCCGAATCTGGGCGCACGGATCGCGGAGTCGACCGGGCAAACCGCGGCGGAGTGCACCGCCGTCGTCTGTTGCTGCCCGTGCGGCCTAGCGAACCTCGTCTATCTGGCGGCCGTGAAGCTGCCGGCGGGGATCGTGCGGCGGGCGCTATGCGGATCCGGCGGAATGACTCGCCGTGGCGTCGGGTTTGTGAGGAAGAGGCCCGGACTTCTGATGAATAACAGAGTCCTCCCATTTGATGGCGATGGCGACGACGACGGCATCAACTTCCACGCTACCAGGTCGTTGGTGAGGTTGAGGGATGATGCGGCGTGCCCTACGAGGATGACCTCGCCGGAGCTGGCGGCGTTGGAGAAGGAGATGTCGTCGAGGTTCTATGGAACCGGATTTTGGAGAAGCCCTTCGCGGAAGGAGTAATGGCTGGGGTTCGCCTGCGAAGGAAGAGGGGAAATGGCGACAATGTGAGACATTCGCAGGTCGAGGAGAGATTAAAATTATGAGATTTTTTTAATTTTAAAAAATGAAAAATCAATATATATTATTAATTTCTTGGTAATTTTTTTTAATTACGGGGATAGTAAATATTTATTTATTTATTTTATTCTTTAATATTTTTCCTTTTCTAGAAATTGTGAATTAAAAATATAAAATTTTCATTAACCAAATAAGGTCTTCCATTTAGATCCGATCATCGTTCAGAACCATTGAATCAATGTTTTAGAACTATAGATTTGATAATTCTCAGTATGTCAACTCTTAATCTTAACCATCTATCATATTTATAATTCACGATTTAATACTGTCTGTTCACAGTTCCATTGACGATTTACTATGATTCATCTTGATTGAAGATATTATTATTATTTTTTTAAAAAAAAAATTATAACTTATAAAAAAAAGTTCTTAAGTTACCTTTAATCTCATGTGATTTTATAAAAATATTATGAATCATCAGTAAAAACTATTTTAAAAAATAAATTCTTCTCCTTCCCACGCCCATCAAAACCATAACTCTATAAACGGAGGCTCAGAAAAAGTAAAAAAAGTTATTATTCAAAATGTTTTTCGATTGATTAAAATTTAAACGTTCGATCTAATAATACAACTAGTTAACTGAGTTAACTGAGATGAGATGACCCTTTTTTTAATATATATTGGCATCATCTAGTTAATTCGATCAAGTCTTCAAATTAATTGATACTTATCTAATTTGTTAGGCCGCTCTAAAAGTCAGAGGAGATGATTAATTTCAATCACTTCATTTTATTAATTTATTATAACAAGAAAATTTGGAATAATGTTAATACCTAAATTTACTTGGTATCCATCTCTTTGAAGTGACTAATCAATGATTCATATAGAGCACACACTTTACTATAAAAAATACTCCTCAAAAACAATCCAGAGGAGAAACATTCTACAAGCTCACAACAAGAAAATACAATAAGGAAATGAATATACAATACAATAAACACATTCTTTAATTGTTTGTAGCTTGTAGATGCCTCTTAATCGTTGGAAAGTACAACAACACTTGGATTCTAATGGCTCAACAACACTTGGATTCCAATGGCTCAAGAACTAGCGGAGAGTGTGTGAGAGAGATTCTACCTTCAAACCTTCGCAAAAATCCTTTTCTAGGGTTCACTTGATACCTCTAATAGATTAGGTTTTTCTCTAATCGATTATCATGTCATCTGACCTTCCAACAACTTACAGAACGACTCTTTTTTTTGAACTTTAATCGTTGGTGAGCAGTCTAATCAATTCAAAATGTCTTAATCGATTTTCCAATCTATTCCCAAACTCTCTATTCTCTTGTGAAATACCTTAATTGATTATCTCAATCGATTAGCATGATCTCAATTGATTCCTTCTCTTGCGACAAAAATACTGCATAATCAATTGACCAAATCGATTAGAAGTGGCTGAATTGAATGGATCAATCGATTCAATTATTGTTTTGGCGATTTCTCTTTGCGAAGCTCCCAATCAATTAGGTATCCATTAGAATCGATTGGAACAACCCCAATTGATTGTTCCAATCGATTTATCAATCGATTTGGGTCCTTTTTGTGTTCTTGCAAGAACCTCCTAATTGATTACCTAATCGATTAGCTTAGGGTTAATCGATTGTTCCAATCAATTGCCTAATCCTAATTTGTTTAATTCAAGTTTAGGGTTCCCTTACCCAGCATCCCTTCAACTGTAACATGTTGGAACTTCCCCACCAAATATCTGGTCAACTTATGATCCACTTGGAATATGTCAATTTCTCGTTAGACTTCCGATCACCAAGTGTAGTACTCCTTGACCCATTTGAATTTTCCTTTTGCTTAACCGCAGTTAAGACTTTCCTCTTACCAACACGTTTTTCTCCCAGACCCACTTGAACTTTTCTTTACCTAACCGTAGCTAGGACTTATCTTTTACCCATATGCGGTCTTCTTAGGCTCACTTGGATTTTTCTTTGCCTAACCGCAGTTAGATTTTTGCTTTTGTCAATGTGCGGTCCTCCCTAATATGCTTAAACTTTCCTTTGCCAACTTACGGTCCTCTCATACCCACTTGAACTTTCTTTTGCATAACCATAGTTAGGTCTTTACCAACGTACGATCTTTCCAAACTCACTTAGACTTTTCTAGTCAAGTATCTGGCCAACCTTGACCTACTTGACCTCTTCACACATATTGTCCAAAATACATTCTCTAAACATCGAAATTCAAGCTCGAATTCACTCGACCTTAATCAAACTAGCCAACCTTAACCCAAAAACGATTATACCAATAATCCTTCAACATAATTCCTCTTGTTCAATTTTCTGATAGTTCAATTCAGTTTACCAACACTATCTTAGAAATCCCTCTTTGTCAATTTACGATCCTCAAAAGATGCCCTAAGATCCTAGATCTAAGCTATCAATGATAAATAATTTGAAAATACCTCTCAATCAGGCTATAACCATTATGTCCAGTGTACACTTAAAAGCACATGATTAAATGAAGATATATTATCAAAATATATTTATATGCTCAATGTTAAAATGAACATAAGTAGAGGTAATTAGACAAACTTCAATTTTTTTAAAAAAAAAATTATTAGTCCTTAAAAAATTAAGTAAATTTAAATATAATATGTGTTCAAATGTTCACAATATGAAATTAAATTTGGATTTAGAGATTTGATGTAATTTTAGATTTGTAAATTTGATTTTAATTTTATTAAAAAAGGATCATAAAAGAAAAAAAAAATATTTAGGCAATTTTAACCTCCTTTGAGGTGTCTTAAATTTGTTTTGGATTTTTTTTTTTATCTCAACTCAATGACATTGAGATAGGGAGCACAAAGAGATTTATTTTGATCAAATTTTTATTAATACTTAAAGTTAATTGGTATTTTAGTTATTTCTTATCCCATTGGATTTATCATATTTTTTTTTAATTGCCATGATTAATTCAATTTAAATCCGTTTGGATCCAAGAATATAATCATAAAATCCTTTGTATGCTTTACCTTTTGTGTCTGTGCGAGGAAGTGTGTAGGTGATGCATTGAAGGAACAATTTTAGGTGGGGCTGTACATGAACTAAATGTAAGTTAATGTTTAATTTAAGTGTGCTAATTAAATTAATAATTTTAGACAATTTATTAAATTAAATAAACTATCTTAAACGTATGTGTTCAGATTAAAATGTTCATCAACAGATATTAAGAAAAATATTTAAATAAGAAATCAAAATGAATAAATAAATTTATTCTCATTAAATAATTAAAATATATATAAATATCAAATTTTAAAAGAAAATCAAATAAGCTTCAGTTAAAAGCGTAGAAATATTTAAACGAATCAAACAAATTAAAATCAAGCTCAAATTAAAAGTAAAAAAAATAAGAGAAAGAAAGAAATAACTACTATTTCAACCACTTGAATAATTTTAACCTCAACTCTACCTTATTAAATAAATTTGAATAAAGTAAAAGTTAGTTCTACTGGACAATTAGTTGGGTAAGAATACTTAATCCGGAAAGAATTAGCTCATATTTTATATTTAGGATGCTAGTGCATCACTTTTAGTTTTATTTATTTGGGTAAAAGAAAAATAATATGTTTGAGGAAAGAATCTCGATAAATAAAATGAAGTGGCTCAAAAAAATGAAATGATAGATCATAAATTTATGTGTCTATCGTTGAGCATTTCTTTAAAAAAATTTTTATGCGTATCATTGCTCTTGTTAAAATCTTCCCAAATATTCAAATCATACGCGTTAATTTTTAAATTATCAAAGAATAGGCCATAATTTTGTGGCTAAACTATTACTCAACCAAGTGGTTACAAAATTGCTGCGGGCAGCCGGGGCAAGTGACCAAGGTAGTCGTGAAATTGTGGGCAAGTGGCTAAGCTAGCTGCAAGACTGTAGGGGCTTGGTGGAGTGGTTTGGTGGCTACAAAATTGTAGCCAAGAGATCATAAGGTTTTGGTTGTTTGGTTGAGTGATCGTCTGACTCTAAAATCAACACCAAAGATAGAAATCGTGACTGGTCGAGTTGGCTATGAATTGCAGCTACCTTGTCAAGTGATTTTGAAACTAATTTAGTTGCCTGGTTGTGATTTTGTAGCCATTTCAACTGGATTTATCATTTTTGTTTTTTTCCAACATTTGCTTCCCCATAAATTTATCCTCTCTCACATATTTAATCACTTTGTCCATCATATGGTATCTTCCAGAGTGAAGTCATCTGTCGGATAATTGATTAAAGAGTTGGTGAAAGGCAACACGAGTGACGACACTTGAATTCTCACTGAAGCTCTCTTCGCCCGGAAGAGCCAGAGGCATGTGGGAGCCACAGAAGGGTCATCTCTTTTGTGGTTACGTGGCCACTCCATTCTCATGCACAACCAACTCAATGGAATAACAAGTGGGAGCAGTTGCATTATTGCAACACTCTGTCCTAGTCCCCACCATCCTTCGTTGTTTGGAGTGATGGTTTATGTTATTGCAGAGCCCATGCCGATTTCATTGTCACGCATGGAGAAAACAGCCTTACCTGGGAATTCACACAGTTGAACAAGTATAAACACTCATGTTTCTCTCATTTTATAATCTCACATGAGTCGTTACAGTAAGGCTAATTTTAACGACGAGCATTTAGTGAACAGAACTGACCGCAATCACAGATTCCAGAATTGGGCCAAACCCATTTGGTAGGGTAGGGTAGGGTAGAACCGATCCTTCATCTGCGCATTCACGCAAACACATGGTCTCCATTAACTGCAGCATGTACTGTGAAGCGGGAGGTAGATGGGCATCGATGAGTCTGAATGGCCTGCACGACGAGGCCTCAAAAGTTTGATGAGTTGCGTGGAAGATTTGGTTGAATGAGCTTCATTTCTCTACCCACTTCGCTATTATTGTGGTTGTGGCAAATTAATTATGGAGTTTCAGGTCGAATGGTTCGCCTACCGTGCTTTAATGGCCAAGCAAAGCAGGCTTTTGATGGGCGTCCGCTGCTCATTCTCGCCTTTATCTTTAAAATCCATCCTTTTCGATCAGCCCTTGTCGAACCAGCCTGTCTTGTCTGTGGACAAGGCAATGGTGGCGGAATGGAAACAAAGGTTGAAAGAGATGCTTCTTCCGGAGGCAACACTTTGCTTCTGAAGGTCTCCGAATCCGCTGTTCGTGTTGCTGGCCGTGGTCTGCTTCACCCGGTTGGGGGGAATTAGGGATTTCATAGCTCGCTGTGGGGGTGGTCTGATTCCATGAGCTCTCGGAGTAGGGGCCTCGTTCGGCGGAAGGAAGCGGCGATGGCGAAGGAGGAGCCCTGTTCCAAGGGCCAGGCTTGGTGAATTTTGTGCTCCATTGCGGTTTTCTCTTACATTTTTTTTTTCTTGTTTTGGTTCGTAATTTGGGAATAAGAAAGGTTTGATCTTTGTAGGTTTTGCTTCACCACGGGATTGCCGAGTGACATCGCGATCGAAGTAGATGGGATGAGTTTCCATCTCCATAAGGTGATCCTCAACTCGGTTCTTCGTCGAATTGGATGTGAAATTCGCAAGAAAAACTTGCTGCTATTTTTTGATTCCTGTGAGCAGTTTCCTTTAATGGCGAGGAGTGGGAGGATTCAGCGGCTGATCACGGAGATGGAGGAAAACCCTAAAACTGCCCTGAGAAGAAGGCGGAAGGAAAGGGTTGAAGCAGGGGAGCCACAGGAGGGTGATGACGGAGCAGCTTTCGAGGAGATAGACAAGGAGGAAGAGGAGATGGAGGAGGCGGCTTATCGACACATCGCGCTCGCGGATTTCCCGGCCAACTGCGAGGCATTCGAGACGGCTGCCAAGTTCTGTTATGGCGTCAAGATCGACCTCACCCCTTGGAACGTGGCGCCGGTTCGCTGCGCTGCGGAGTACCTCGAGATGACCGAAGATTTGTTCGAGGATAACCTCGTCGCTCGCACGGAGAGGTTCCTCGCCCAAACCGTACTTCCCAGCATCCGACAGTCAATCCAGACCCTCAAGTCGTGCGAGGACCTCCTGCCGCTCGCCGACAACCTCACCATCACCCAGCGATGCATAGACGCCATCGCCGCCTGTGCATCTGCTGCGGACCCGAACTCCCTTTTCAGATGGCTGGCCAACGAAGGGCACCGCGGGGGCAGTGGCAACGGCGAGCAGATCCTCTGGAATGGTATCGAGACCGGGCTGCTCCGCCGCAGGAACGGTGTCCGGTCATCCTCGTTCGCTGCCGGAGCCGGTTCTTGGTTGGAGGATCTCGCGATTCTAAGCCTCCCGATGTACAAGCGCGTGATCGCCGCAATGAAGGCGCGCGAACTGAACTCCGATGCCATCGAAGGATCTCTAATCTCCTATGCTCAGCAGTCCATTCCGGGCCTTTCCCGCTCCAGGCGGAAGCACTCCTCCGCGCCTGTAGCATCGGAGACTGAGCAACGGGAGCTACTGGAGACAGTGATCGCAAACCTTCCTGCAGGGAAGAACTCGGCGGTGGTAGCCTCCTCCTCCACCGCCACCAAGTTCCTCTTCGGCCTGCTCCGGACAGCCCACATCCTCCGGGCCTCAGAGGCCGCGCGAACTGCTCTCGAACGCAAAATTGCCTTGCAGCTGGAGCGAGCGACATTGGATAATCTCCTGATCCCGAGCTATTCCTACCATGCCGAGACTCTATACGACGTGGACTGCGTCGAGCGGATCCTCGGTTACTACCTTGCTGGCATAGAGACCGAACAAGCACCACCTTTCAGAGAGGAAGGGCAAGAGGTGGAAAGGGCGGCGGCGGTGGTGGCGGGAACGGCATCCTCGACAGGTTCGCTTCAGTCTGTCGGGAAGCTGGTGGATGCGTACCTGGCGGAGATAGCATCCGACGCCAATCTTAAGGTGGACAAATTTTACGGCCTTGCGGTGGCGCTTCCGGACGAAGCTCGAGTTTACCATGACGGCCTTTATCGCGCCGTCGACATCTATCTCAAGGTAAGGAGATCAAGTGTACGTAATCGTAGTTGTTGTTCTTCTATCTGTTAAATTGTGTTTTAAAAACTTGGGCAGACGCACCCGCGGATGAACGAGGAAGAGAAGGAGAGGCTGTGCGGCGTGATGGACTGCCGGAAGCTGACGCTGGAGGCATGCACGCACGCGGCGCAGAACGAGCGGCTGCCGCTGCGGGCGGTGGTGCAGGTGCTCTTCTTCGAGCAGCTGCAGCTCCGGCGGGTGATTGCGGGGACGCTGTTGGTGGCCGAGGAAGAGACGACAGAGCCGTCAGCAGCGGTGGCTGGGAACAGGGGGACTGGCGAAGAAGGCGGTGCATGGCGGGCGGCGATGCGGGAGAACCAGGTGCTCCGGCTGGACATGGACAGCATGCGGAACAGAGTGCAGGAGCTGGAGCGCGAGTGCTCGAGCATGAAGAAGGCGTTGGCGAAGCTGGAGGAAGGCGGCGAGGGCTTGGCGGCCATTGATGAAGGGGAGGAACGTGAGCGCCGCCGGCATCGACCGGACAGAAGCCGATTCCGTTTCCGGTTTAGCACGCAAGTGTGCGACTCTCGCGAGGGCAACGTGGTGGAGTCGAGGCAGGCGGCCAGGCGCGAGCTGAGCCCGTAGCTTGCGTTGCTTTTGCTTTCGGGCTGGCTTCTTTTCTTTGGGTTAGGGAAGTGGACTAAAGCGCCACCATCTTCTAAAAACAACCGCAAAGAAACTTGATTGTCTTTTCGCCATCACCCACTGAATTTAATTTATGGAAGGCAACAATTTATTAACATAAACAATTTGAAATGTCTCGACGGGTTCTCCCTTCCGTGTTTTTTATAGCGGTATTATGCTTCAATGCCCGGTCTAAATCCTCAATAACAGTAGACCATTAGCCTTCTTGTCCCGTTAAAAAGCAATTCCAAATGGAGCATGCAACGAGAGGCCTTGTGGAAGTAGAGGATTTTGGGCTTTCAACGTGGATATTAAGGAAATAGCCCAGTGCACTTTATTTAGGTAATGGAGCAGCTCAGTGACCTTATTATGTATCTAGCTCTGCTATAGTAGTATCCAAGTACATGGATTCAATCTTTTTAAATCAATATTTGTTTAAATATTTTTTTAAAGATGAACATTGTATCACGTTCATGCGAGTATCTAAAATTTTAAATTGTATATTTTATAAATCAAAAGGAAAGTCTGAATCTTAAATAAAAAATTCTTATTAATTTAAATCTATTATAACATAACCCTTAAATTCTAAAATCTTAAACCCTAAATACATATAATATATCTTGTGAATATATAAAGTTTTTAATTTTAAACAGATAACCTGAATCTTAAAGAAAAAATCTTATTGACTCAAACTCATTATAACTCAGCTCTGAAATCTTAAAATTTTAAATCCGAAATATATATAATATATCTAAAAAAATTAAAATATATATATTTTGATTGAATTCATCTAGGTGTCTCGATTCAACCAGGGTGCCACGATTCAATCTAGGCACCCGGGGTCTCTAGGGTCACACGCCAACGAGTCCGTAGCATGGTAAGAGCATCTTCAATGGCAACTTTTTAAAAGGTTTGTAAAATTTAAAAAGCTCAATAAAAGAGCTTTAATAAGTCAAGAGCTAAGCTTTGGGGTTTTTGTTTAAGAGCAGGTTTGATTTTTTAAACCTGGTTTTTTCTCTTGGATATGGAGCTAATAATCATTGAGCAATACAAAATATTTTTTTTTAAAAAAAATTAATGTAAATAGATTTTAATAACTATTCGTTGCTATATTTATATTAGTATATTTATTTTTATTTTTTTTTAAATTTTTGCTATTTATAGGTGATGAACTTCTTATTAATATATTATAATATTTTATTTCATGAATGGTTAATTATAATATTTTATTTCATGAATGATTAAATGTGTAGTTTTTTT
>JBBMJZ010021266.1:0-10700 GCA_037833815.1 Zingiber zerumbet | reverse complement strand
GTCACCTAGAAGGTTTCACTCAGAATCATCCCTTCCGAGTGGATCTCGTGCAAGATCACCTGAAGCTCCTGGACTTGATTGATCACCGTCTTGGACTCAACCATCTTGTAGTCCAGGAATCAGCCCACAATGAACTTCTTTGCCCCTGCATCCTCTATCTTGTATTTCTTGTCCAGGGACTCCTACAACTCCTTAGCCGTTCTCTTCATGCTATACACAGCGTACAACGACTCGGCAAGGCAGTTGAGGATGTAGTTTCCGCAAAAGAAATCAGAATGAGTCCATGTCTCCACTGTACTGATGACCTGCGCATCAGCATCTTCAGCATGCTTGGGAGGGTCCTCGGACAAGAACTGAGCCAGATTGAGCGTGGTTAGGTAGAAGAGCATCTTTTGTTGCCACCTCTTGAAGTTCAGTCCACTGAACTTCTTTGGCTTTTCCCCGTGGTTGATTAACACAGTTCCAATCGGGGCGGAGAGAGCCTCCACATGTTGAGTTTGTTGCATCTCAACATTTTGTTCTGTGGCCATCTCAACAGAAGTGAATCTGTTTCAAGATTGTTGGAGTACAATATGTTGCTGGAGATTTTTGGGGACTTAACTGAATTTAAAATTACACAGAATTTAAATTCAACTTACAATAGAGATGACCTGAGCGGATAATCTCAGGCTGCCAGCAGAGGCTGTTTCTGTCAAGTGACGAAGGCAGACTGCACCGTGTTGACAAAGCTGGCTAGCCGGGCGGGCAAGTAGGCCGAGCATACAGTTTATGCAGGAAGATCAGCCGAGCTGGTATAGCGGCTGATCGGGATTTAGAGCAGACTAACCGAGTGATGCTGACAGGCCGGGCTGTTAGAGAGGTCGACCGGGTTGAGCAAATAGGCCGAGCGAAGCAGACAGGTAGGGCTGTCAGAGAGGTCGGCCGGGTCGAGCAGACAGACTGGGCGACAGACAGGTAGGGCGGTTAGAGAGGTCGGCCGGGTCGAGCAGACAAACCGGGAGACAGACAGGCCGATCGAAGCAAACATGTCGGGCTGTCAGAGAGGTCGGTCAAGTCGAGCATACAGACCGGGCGGCAAACAGGCCGGTCGAAGCAGACAGGTCGGGCTGTCAGAGAGGTCGACCTGGTCAAGCAGACAGGTCGAGCGAAGCAGACAGGTCGGGCTGTCAAAGAGACTGGCCGACCGGGCGAGCTGACAGGTCGGGCGAAGATCCCGAGCGGGCAGAGAAGTCTATCGGTCGGACAAGGAGACCGACCGGGCGAGTTGACCGAGGCCTGCGAGTCGCAGTTTCCTTAAAACAGATTCGTCCACCTCCGACTGTGCTTCGAGGCTTACAAGGGACGTTTGTTTTCCAGGATACAACAGTCAACTGTGAATCCGACCAAGCACTGGTGGTCACGGCGACCTGAGTGGTACCCGAATGCTACCACGGACACTCCGCCGAGCAGGAGCTGCACGATAGAGGAGGAGGAAGAAAAATTGGAGAGTCTTTGCTTTGTTTGTTGTGTGTGCCTTCTACCTATGATCGGAGCCTCCTTATATAGGAGCCCCGATCAATGGCCAGAGTTAATGATCTTAATGGTCATTATTAGCCGAGCAGTGAAATGACCACCGTTTTACTCGTTATTACTCGGTCAATTTTATTTTACATTAATCTCGAATTTAATGCATCTGTTTCACAGCAGCAAAAGATATACGTGGCAAAATGTTGGTTGTTTCACTTGGGCAAATTTTGCCCTGACCAGTTCGGCATTCGTGTGCGTAGATCACGCTCGCACACGAGTCAACTTGGTTTAGTGCAATCTGGACGCTGGATAGAGGATGATTATGTATATATTTGATCAAACTTACTTAATAATATGCATATTAAATTTACACTATTAAATTTACACTATGAGTTCATGTCACCAGTTCTTCAGAGCATCCACATTGATATTATTATGCGGGTATTATAACATTTAAATGGTGTTACAAATCAATATGGATGACTGTTATAATACTCACATATTAACAACATTTAATTTTTTGAAAACAGTTAATGAACAAATTTTATATTAAAAAAATTTAAAGATTAAGAAAATAAATTTTAGATATAAAAAATAAAAATGAATAAATGGATAGTGAGATTCACAAATAATTAATATTAATATTTAAATGGATGTAAATGTATGTTAATAAAATTGAGGTGCTAATATAATGAGTATGTAACATGCTATTTAAAGAGGAGATATATATTAATGTTCAAACTAATATAGATGTCTTCGTGAATAATGAAGTATAGTAATTTAACATGTAAAATAATAAATTCCACTTAACCTACGTAAGATTTATGTAATTTTTAAAAAGTTTATCTATATTGAAAATAATTAATTTTTTATTAATTAGAATTCTATTTTTATTTTTTTGAGTTTTATTATGAATTTTTCTAGTAAGCTATTTTATTTTATTTTTTTATACTTTCATTTTATTTCTATTTTTCTAGGTGGATGCTGAATTGATAAGGGCATACCAAGGAGGACCACTTGAGCTATCTTATAATAGAGAATCATTTAGGATACTAGAAAAAATTGAAAACTTAATTTTTTTTTATTGGATGATAAGGAGAATTTTACTCTTTCTAACCAATATAATCGCAAGTATGACTGCTTGTTGCAGATTTTGAATAAGAATATTCATAATATTTTATTGCTATTGTCGTCTATACAATTGTTATTGATGTATATTATTAATTGTTATTTTATCTAAATTATTGTACTGTTTGATGTATTGGTGTAATGTATTAATGTAAAACTAAATAAAACTATTATTGTTATTATTATTGTAATTTTATGGTATGACAATTATAATTGATGTTTTTTATAATGTCGAGAATGAGTTGGAAGAAAAACTAGATTAGATATATTGCATCATGTTTGACGGCATAGGTGTATTAAGGAGGCTTATCAAAGCACTTGGGACTTGTTTGGAGTCATTTGGATTTAAGACATTCTAAAAAAAAAAAAAAAAAAAAAATTGTCTGACATATGGAGTCCTATAAGTTAATTTGTGGTGATGGATAGTAAGTATCATTATGATACCATTCATAGTGAGCTTCCAATTTCATTTCTAATGTCGAGAGCGAGTTGAAAATTAAAATTGGTTAAATACATTGATGTTTAACGGTATGAGTTTACTAAGGAGACTTAGTCGAGTACATAGTATTTTGTTAGGAATAATTTGATACCTCCAAGTCCCTCAGGCATCTGATCTCAAAAATAGTTGATGTACCTAAAACTTTTAGCTTTGTTGCTGATTTTAAGAAATCATCAACAACAACGTGGGTTGCTGATCCAAAAAGCATCTAATTCAGTTTTCCTTACTAGCAGAAGTAGGGCAGCTACGTAATTTAGTCCCGAGGAATAAGCCAAGAATTCAGAGGCTACACTGGAATTGTTAAACATTTTAAAACTTTGGGACAAAAGTAAGCTCGTAGTGTCTGGCAATAACCAATATCGTAATCCCGAAATGAATACCCAACAAGGACTCGCCCAAGAGATGCCTGACCTCTAGGACTCCTATTCATGTTGGAGGCATCACGATTGAGTGATGGACGAAGACAGGATGACAGAAGTGGCAGAGGTCATGGAAATGTATTCAATCTGTTCATTTAATTTAATGAATTATTCAATTTTACTGAGATTGTTTCTCTCATATATTATGAATATCAATTCATTTAAATCTTATCGCACATTTCTCTCATATATTATAAATGTGAACAAATAGTTCGTCAGTTCTCACTTCTAAACATTCAACTTGATTATGGCTTTAAAAACTTGACAAAACAAAACAATAACTACACCGGAAGAACAAAACAAAACAAAACAATAACTGAAACAGGGGAGACAAAATTTGAAGTCATTTGGAAATACATTGTTTACTTAGCATCCTCCATGAGACAACGTAACCACACAACATTGCTAAACTACACATCAACTCAAACACCCTGCTTCATCCTCTACTTACACATATGCTCCAAGGCTTTGAGCATTAAGTGAAGCTCTCAGGTAGGGGTCTTCCTTGCAGAAATGATCTGAACAGCACAAGTGACCTCTCAGGCTGTGAGAAAGGAGCCTCGTGGGAAGCTCCTCTTATGGTAGCAAATGACAAGATATCGCCATAAACTTGAGTCCATCCACCAACCTGTTGGCAATCTCAGCATCAAATTATATGGTTACGTTCATCTTCAAACAAATCTCACTCAATTTGCTTTCAGAGTTCACCTGTTCTCCCTCGAACCAGACTCTATATGGAACTGTTGTTTTCATGCCTACCTCGTTGGCCAACCTCTGCACCAGGGTTCGGCTCCCTGTCAATGGAATAACGGAATCCTGATCGCCACTGATAAGGAAATGCAGAGCATCAGAATTGAAGCGTGGCTGGATTGATGATGAGTTCAATGCTTAATTTACCTGTAAACCAGCACAGGAATTCTGGCCTTGACAATGGATCCTACTACATCAATTGTTGGTATTTCCAAGTCGAGCAGTTCATAATCGAGAACGCTTGTGAAACAAAAGAGAAAACGATAGGGGAGGATCAATGGCCAACGTGGAAACCGAAAAAAGGACCATGAAGCTGTGTCTTTTCTGGAAAATTGTTGTCTTTTTCAAATGAGAATATGCAAGTCTAGACATCAGTACCTGCTGCAAACAGTCCATTTAGTAACTCCTTTCAGGTGAGCATGAAGGGAATCTTGCACATCTTTGCGGTTTAGATAACTCAGTGTTTCATCTTCCACGCAAACATCAAGATGCTCTGTCACTTGCTGCATCAATGAGAACATCATTTTGTTTTAGGATCCAAGTATATCACAAATCAGTATTAAGAGAAGAAATAGGTGATTCTGGACTTACATGAGGACTTAGAACAGTGGACTGAGATAAAACTGAAGATATACAGACATCAAGAGTAACGTCATATTTGTCGACAAATCTGCTAGTTTCTCTTGTCACCTCGCTCATCACTCTTTGACAAACCGGGCTAAGAGAACCTCTGTAATACTCACCAACATAGCGTGAGTAGTTACAAGCAGAAGTGAATATTCTATATGTGGAATCTGATATCAAGCCATGGGACCAAAAGAACTCCGCTCTTGAATTGAAGTCAGTTGAGAACTCGAGAACTGGATTGCCCAACTGCAGTTCACAGCAAAATTTTAATAAGAACATATACTGAAATATACTAAGAATTGTTCCATTCTTCACAGTTCATCACTTACGGCAATTCCTTTTAGGTTGAAGATCTTATCCTTGTTATTCAAATCAACCATGAGTTTAGCAAGCTGTGGAACATAATGGCCTGGCAACAGTCTGAATTATTGAGATCGGCAAAGAACAACCTCGAATACTTCTAAATAGGAAATTGAAGTTTTTTACCTGCATAGCTTTCTCCAGCTATGTATAAATCTCTACTCTTGTACTCTGGGAACCTTGTGAACCAGCGCCGAAGGAAAACCAAATTGTCCCTAGCTTTACAGGGGAAAGCAAACACAAGTAATGCATACATTACAAGACAGTTTTCTTTCCTCTCCTTTTGGAGAGCTGTCAAGATTTGGATTCAAAGCTGACTTCTAGTCAAAGAAATGATTTTGGTAAAGATCAATCTGAAAGAAAGCTGGATAAAGAATCTACCTGTCATCTTATCATTCACACCCTCATAAAAGGAAGAATCTCTTGAGTAGGAGAAACCAACTCCTGCTGGGGTCTCCAGATACAACATGTTGGCTTCTGCAAATATGTGGGAGGCGATCACTTATCTCCTTCTTTTAAGAAAACGGATCCAACATAAGGGAAAAGTTCAAGGAATAATATCCATGGTGCTGCAGTTGATACCTTTGTTCCAGCTATACTCATTTCTCACCAGCATTTCACCTTTTGGTCTGAAAGGCCCATTCTCTGAGAATGCCCCGACCCCAACAGAGGAGCAACCAGGTCCTTTCCACCAAAACAATATAAGATAGATCAGATAAAGCAAATAAAGTTTAAATTTTCTTTAATTTACAAGGATGAAAGGCTAGAACAGGTTAAAAATCCTTCTTTTTTTTCCTTCATCCTTGAATGAAGCTTTTGAGATAATTGGTGAATCACCTCCATTCAACCAGACAACCAGGGGCTTCGTGGATGGATCCACCTCTGCTTCAGCAAAGTAGTAAAAAAGAGCCCTCTGCCTCAGCTCATCCACTGTGATGTAGCCTGAGAACTGTTGGAAGCTAACCTGAGGCTGGCCAGGCAGCTTGATGATCTTGTCTTGAAGGGCGAAATTGGAATGCAAGTCCCTCGAGGAGCACATTTGGAATAGAGTGACAGAAGCCATCACAATGGCCTTCCACGTCCAGCTTAGAGACGGAGACTGCATGTTGCTCTGGAGAGGAGAGAAATGGCGAGTGAAGTGGCTGCTTGCTCAACTTTGGAAGGCCTTATATGCAACAAGAAGCTTCATGGCCTTTCAATTAACTCACTCTTTTCTTTATATACAGCAGAAAACTTATCTTAAAACTGGGTTAAAGGCTTTTCCCAGCGAAGACTCCAGTTTACCTCCTCGTTTGAGGAGCTCCAAACCAGAGAACAAAACCTCTTTTTTGGTGAGAAGAGAGAAGAAGAAAAAAAAAAATTCGAGCTTCGCAAACTAAAAAAAAAGGTTTTTCTTCCCCCAATTAACCCTCACGGCTCATGAACAGTGTTACGAAACCATGCATGCACTACTATCAGTGTATCAGTGGAGCTTTTCTGCCATTGGTCATGTCTGCCACCCCAAAGGAAGATTGAACAAGTAATCTCCTGATTGATGCTATCGCTGGTTGATGGATCAAGTACTCAATTAGGTCTGACATGTGTAGCATTTTTCTACCGTAGACATGGGCAATTGCTCTTATGTTAAAATGATAACATGATTTTGCACTAACTTGTCTTCTTTTTCACACCTCGCATTTGAAGTTTGAACTTCCCCTTACTATTTTTAATATTGATGATAATTTGAAAATAATGATGAAAAACGATCATATCTTGTCTTAATGGTAGTGCTATAACTCCTTGGTCAGTACCATGCAGAACTGAGCACGTCCATATCTTGTCAAATTCAATGCAGCAACTGTACGTTTATGTTTATTTTCACAGAGAAAGACAATTCACCTTTCTTTCTCCTTTCAAAATTTTGCCGTATTCATTTCTGTTTCCATTTTTCTTGCCCGTTGAAATTCTATTTTAAATATTCTATAGATTTTTGAAATGATCTAAAAGAACATCTCGACGATCCCTTATAAAAAAAAAAAGGGAGAAAGGAAATGTCGAATATATTTTCAAATCAAAACAGCATATAACTTGGCTTTATAGAATTCAATGACTAAGGTTTAGTATGAAAGTTGAATTTTCCTCCGACTACGGTGCAGTGGTAGTTTATTTCAAATACGAAGGGTTCGATTTCTAACTATATGACATTTTTTGAATTTATTTTGATCCGGAAGATTAGATATATACTGCTAGTTTAAAAAAAAATACATTTACAATTAAAAACTTGGGCTTAACCGTTCCTTCTAAAATTAATCAGATAATAAAAATTGAATATATCAATTATAAAAAAAAATACATTTACAATAGTTTTGTTCTTGTTCAGAGAGAGCATAATTTTCTTTCATTGCTTAGCGAAATCGGATAAGAGTAGTTCTGAAACTTCTTTAAAAAAAATGATTCTATTTGGAAATTTTTTATAGTTGTCCTGAAATCCTGCAGTTTTTGTTGAGTTCTCCCTGTTTTTTATTGTCCCTGCTCGTCAAATGTGTAGGTGGGGAGTGGAATGCTCTAACCTCTTCTTCTTTGTAGCTTAAGCGAATAAAGCAAAGATCTGAAGAACTTATTGTTTACTTTAACTTTCAAATGCTTCGACTTTATGCAATTTAATTCAATTGCACGATTTTAACAGAAAATTTTATATATTCTAATTTTTTCATATATGTCAAATTATTCAAATCTTCAATGCACAAATTTTCTGATATGATGAATTATCCAAACATTAAGTATAATTTTAACATAGAATTATAAATTTTTTATATATGTCAAATTAGCACTCGAAATACTAAAAAGTCCCTAAATGATGGTTTTGTTATTGTCACTTAACCATATATATAATTAAGAGATTAATTCCTGGAATATAATATACTAGAAATATACAATAAAATAGATTGTGCTAAAGAATTAAACATAATTATTTTTTATTTCTTAACACAAGTCCTAATGGTCAAACAGGGAAGCTTTGATACCACTTGTTTTAACCATAAGAATATTGATGGTATATTATAAGTGGATCTAGAGATAACGTGTTAGTCAAAGTCAAGGTGAGGTGGTAATTAAAATCAGAGTGAAGTGACAGTTAGAGTCGAAATTGTTGGAGTTAGGAAGGTGAGAAGGTGTCCCTTTCCCTTTCTCTTCCAATCCAATCACCTTCCTCCATAAATGAAGGGGAAGAGACCTTCTACACCTATATAAGGTCGTCCAAGCAATCTAAAGGGATGAGGAGCACAAGAGAGAAAGGAAGAGGATGCTTGCTGTGTGCAAGATTCGAGAAAGGGTTCGTCCCATATCGAAAAGGTCTCTGTGCAAGGTTCGCCCATGTGCACAAGATTGTAAGTGGGCAAAGAAGAACATTCAAGATTGGTTTGTCTAATCTCGCAAGAGGGATTTGGTTTGTGAATCATGAAGAACTTTCCGATTTTGTGATCGTTCTTCCGTTAGCAAGTTTTACCGCGTTGATTGCAGATCTGCGGGAGATCACTATGAGTTTTTACATATTTTATATTTATGTATTTTTCATGCTTAGAACTATCAACAATGGTATCAGAACACAAGTTGTAAAAGCATGAAAATAATCTGTATTACTTTACCTGGAAATCGTAACTTTTTGTCGGAAATTTCCTCCCGAGCCAGCAAATGGCTTGCGAACGATTGCTGCAAGAACTAGCGATCGGATTGTGCACCAGCGGCTGTGTTACATGCTTCCAACCATGTCAAAAAGAACCGAGGACTATTACCGACCACGTGTTTGCCACCTAGAAATGGTCATAAACACCGACAACCAAGTTGGGAGGATAGTCATAGGTGTTCTTGGCCTACTAGCGCTAGAAACGGTGCTAGAAAATCGACAGTTGATTGTCATAGTCGGCAACCACACCTTTGCATGGGCAGCATAAATGGCGTTGACAGCAGGGTGTGGCTTCGGTGGAAGAAGCAAGCGTTCTTTGGCATTGGACAGAAGATGTCGGCTGGAAGGTATGTCGGCGACGATATTCCGGATCTAGCGAAGGATTCCCGTCTAGCCGGTAATGCGTTAGTGGTTGAGACGTGTTGAACAGCCAACGACAACGTCGTCGGGATAAAGACGACCAGTATCCAGCGCCAGAAAGGATCAGTGACCGCCGTTGTAGGCCGATGATTGACCTTTATGGCTAACAACCACGTCTATCGTGGTTGTGTGGAGGCGGCGTGTGGCATAGCGAAGAAAAAGGTCGAATAGTAATTTTGTTAGTTAAACTTACTGTTTGAGAAATTGTTTGATTATTGCATGTTAGATTAAGTTTGTGTTATCAAACTTACGTTTCAATTAATTGATGCATGTGGAATTAATTATAATTAGGATTATTAATTGCCTCAATTAATTGGGTTGGGTTTAAACTTTTTGGTCGGACTTAAACTAGATCTGGTTCAATGAATCAGACCGACCATGTTGGTTTAATCAGATAATTTTAGCCCAATTTGACCTTGATTTAGTTCAAACCATTAGTTGGTTTAACTAAACTAATTAGATTTATTCTAATAGGTCAGACTTAATCAAATAGACATTGATTTGATCAAATATACCTGAGTCTGATCAATAAGTCTGAGATTGACTTAAACGGGCTTAGATTAACAGAATATAGGTAAGAAATCCCAGACCAGTTAGATTAGTTCTAATGAGGAAAATGGATAAAGCTCAGGATTTGGATTCCCAATCAACCGATTAAATGGATCAGTCGATTTAGACTCCTAAAAATCAAGAAGATTTGTTTTTCTTGATTAATAATGTTGGTTCTATGCCTATATAAATTAAATTAAGCCGATTTTGTACTGGTTAGTTGGTTTTGTACTAACTTATTTAATTTCAATGTAAAGATGACACAGATGATTACCAGTCCTGGAAACTCGAATAAGAAGAGTTTCCAATCTTGGATAATTACAAGATCTGAGCATTGATTCGTTCACTGCCGAAGAATCCTAAGGTGGTAGCACACCAAATATGGAGGCTCTCCGAAGGGAGAACCTTATATGTATAGTTATGTGTAGAGCTACTTCACCATGAGTTCCTAGAGGAAGATCTTGAAGAATTTGAGAAGGATCCAGAGAAGGATCCTGAAGAATCTAAAGAGGATTCTGAAGAAGTTTCGATGATAGATCAAATTGAAAATCTTAAAGTTGGTATATTTGATATTGCCTCAAATTAGTCCAAGTTGAAGGAGATTATGTTGGCCACTGTACTAGTGTCTGTCCTAGTGGGAGTGGTGTCAGCCTATCTAGTTTGTAAGAGTTCTATTTTTGTTACTGTCATTATGTATGAACGGTATTAGTCCATTTAGTTCATGCCCGTTTGTTATATGTTAACAATATGCGACATGTTTATATGAATGACATGTTCATTC
>JBBMJZ010021185.1:0-10704 GCA_037833815.1 Zingiber zerumbet | reverse complement strand
ATAAATTTAGATTTCTACGTGTGTCCTTTGATAAATTAGTAAAAAAAAAAAAAAACTCCATTTAATGTCTCGGAACTAATTTTGGTAATTTTTCACATCCAAACCGGGCAAATAATTAAATAAGAAATTCCGTAAAAGATAAGGGGGTTTTTTTTTTTTTTCAAGTTTTGATCATCCCCTCCCTGAATTTTGGGAGCAAAGCGAGAAGGTCGAAACAGAACGGCGAGCTAGCGAATTGATCATGCGAGAGAGTCTTGATCATCCCTTAACCAGAAGAGGCGACAGTCTCGCTGCGGGCATCGGATAGAAATTAGGGATTGATAAAAGCTGAGAGACACACGTACACAGAGATAAAGGGAGGAGAATAGGCAAGTTGAGTCATTACTCAACAAACCCCTAATCGCCTCCCAGCACTATAATTCTTCAACTAGGAGCTGAATCTCGCTGCAGTAATCGTTTCTCGGACTCACAGTCTCCTTCTCCTTGTCCTTGTTCGCAGTCATCCCTGGTTGCGCCTTGGGAGATACCTGTTCACTCCAAAAGACCACAATTTGCGGGGCTTTTCTTGTCCTCTGTTCGATAGGTATGCTAAAAAGGGTAATTTTTTTCTTGAATTGCTGCAGTTAGTTGGTTTCCCTGTGTATTTTGTGGCTTTATCGCTCGAAGGTGAAAGTTTTATGATTTGGGATTTGCGTACATTGTATTTCCATTTCGAATGTTTTATTCATTTGTTCCGCGTGACGTTTTCCAGTCAAAGTGATGGTTGTTGATGCCATTGGTGGTCTCTGGATTTCTTGAAGAAAGTGTTTATCTTACACCACAATTGTTTAGCTGGACGGGATTTATTTGTCTTCTAACCAATGGATAATGGTCGTACATGTTGTATCTTTTGGGGTGTACATTAAAAGCAGCATATATATATATATATATCATTTAGCTGGCCAATTCTTTCAAGCTGATGCTATCTCAACTGGTAAAGTGTAGGTCGAAGCACCAATGTGACCCCAAAAATATGTAAATTGAGTAGCAAGGATTACATGATTTGGCGATCTGTTTCCTGGTCCATTGTTAAATTTTAAGCACACCACAAGCTATTTGCACAATTTGTACCATTTATTGTTTGTCTATTGACATCATTATTTCCAATATTATTTTTACTTCTAAATCTTTTTTATATTTCAGCTTGAATTTGGTCTACTTGCTCAAACTAAGATATTGTTAATGCCAGTTGATGGTTGTATCAATCAAGTTATGAATGATAGCGAAGAAGATGATGATGCACCTATTATTTTTAGGAGGCCAAACTCTTTGTTAAAACAAGGTCACTCAACCTCTTCTTTGAAGAAAACAACTGCTCAAAAGGATTCCAGCTCTATTTTTCATCAATTTGTGCAAAATGATAGCAGCTCACATAAGCAAAATGCTACATCACTCCCTAAGACATCTAGTGAGAAGCCTAGGGCAGGATCAAATATTGGATCTTTGCTACCTGCCCAGTCAACTGATTCATCTCATGATAAATTAACAACAAATGATATGAGGCCAGAGCATGAGGATCAGCTATCTGATTCAGATGATGATAAACCATTAAGTCATAGACATAATTCTGTTTCAGCAATAGTTCAGAGAAAATGTTCTGTGGACTCAGAGAAAACACATATACATTCTTCACATCTTATTTTTGAAGGTAGGAGCACTGAAAAGATGGACTTGGTGGACAATCCAACCATAAAGAGTGAGAATTCTGATGATGACAAACCATTGAGTTTCAAATATTCAGGAGTAATCAACAGAAGTGCCTTTTCACATGCTGCAGAGGCTCCTCAAAAACCAAAGCCTTCTTCACTTAAATCCATGAAGTTGACTTCCAATACCAGTGAAGAAACAGATGATTCAGAAGATGAAAAACCACTTCTTTCTAGGGGTCAGTTCAATGTTATTGGTGTTTCTTCCACGAAAGTCTCCAATGGACCTGAGAAGCCTTTGTCATCTAAATTGAAGTTAAATGGTTCTAACAAGAAGGGCATAAGCAGTGAGACAACTGCTCCCAAAGGTGGAGAAAAGCGACCTCTTAGTGATGCCAATCCTGCAGAATCTTCATCAAGTAAGAAAGCAAAACTATCAGGTACCTCTGTTTCTGCCAAAGTTAAACATGAGGTTTCTGTTAGGAAAGAAAGTAAAGAAGATGATAATGATCACACACCAATTGCACAACGAATGAAGAAGTCACCGTCTTCTAATAGTGCATCAATCAACCAGAATACCTTGCTGAAAGCTGCTAGCTCATCATTTAAGAAAAGTAATCTTAAAATGAATAAAAAGAGGGATTCTAAATTCTCAAAGTCATTGAAGGCCCCCCTTGGATCTGGTGGGGAGCAGAAATGGACTACCTTGCAACACAATGGTGTTATATTTCCCCCTCCATACAAGCCTCATGGGATTAAAATGCTTTATAAGGGACAACCAGTTGATTTGACTCCTGAACAAGAAGAGGTCAGCTTTAAAGATGTTCTGAACTTGTCTTATTATTATGATGTTGTTTCTCTGGTATTCTTTGACTTCATACAGCAATTGCATTTGCTTGTTAAGAAGTGCAATAGTTTGTTGTCGAACTACATGGAGTTTTGGTTAATTACAATTGTGAACTCTAGTTTTGGTTAATTACAATTGTGAACTCAACTTTTAAAAATTCCTGGTGCTACAGGTGGCGACAATGTTTGCTGTCATGAAAGACACAGATTATGCCCTGAAAAAACAATTTATCAAAAACTTTATGGATGATTGGCGACTAATACTTGGTAAAAATCACATCATTAAGAAGTTTGAGGACTGTGATTTTACCCCAATATATGAATGGCATCTAAAGGAGAAGGAGAAGAAGAAGCAGATGACTTCTGAGGTAAATTATGCTCCATTTATCCAGAAGTAGGATGATGAGTCAATTATGTCATAGGAGATAGACACTTTTGTTGTAGTGCTCTCTGCATTTGACTCTGGCATTATCTGATAACAAGAATAGGTTTTTGCTATTTCTTCAAAGTCATACTTATAGTATTGTTCATAAAGTTTATGGAACTAGTGCTAATACAAAAAAAATTCGGATGTCACCACACATTTCTGTATGGCCCTTTGCCCCTTATTGTCAGTTGACCAGTGAAATGATTTTCTTGAATTACAAAAACCTCATTTTATCTCTATTTTCATATTATAATTTGTATTAATTCATGATTTAACTTCTTGTTTATCTGTTTCACAAAGGGTTATATCAGACCTACAACCTTCATGAACTTTCATCTGTATGTCTGGTTAAAGATGACGGTAGAATTACATTTATGTTAGGAATATTATTTTTAGAAGCTACCAATGATATGGTGACTAATGGCTATTTACCATCCTGGTTTAGTTTATGATTAGAAATCATCTTGGAATAAATTCATTTTTTTCTTTTAGTATAGTTTATGAAAATTATATTTTGGGACCAATCACTTGAATTATACTTTCTTTGGCCACTTGCATGTTTTTTGTTATTTCCAGAATTAAGTATTATTTTTATTGGAAAGTAGACATTGTGTCTATGCTTCTTATGTAGGAAAAGAAGGCTGCAAAGGAAGAAAAATTGAAGCAAGAAGAGAAGTATATGTGGGCTATTGTTGATGGTGTGAAAGAGAAGGTTTCCTCTAATGATAATTTTGCTATGTTTTTCTTTTATATAAGATATGAAGCTATAGATAAATCTCTTTATGCTGCATTTGGCTCAACTGAATTGACAGCAAAAACTTAAACTTGATTTAAGCTAATAGCTTTTGAGTTTGAATTAAGATTTTATGATCTGAGCCATGTTGAGGATTGTGAATTTATGTGTTTTTTGGGTGGAAAATAATTCTTCTGAGCATGTTTTATGTAGCATGAAGCTTCCCATGCAACATATGGTTGATACTCTACCATGAACTTCTAAGTCATTGACTCACTGTGACCAACAACGAGAGAAACAACAACGAGCCATGAAATCCTTATAGATTTGTGACTTGGTTTTACAATGGCTGTTTGAGCCTAATGTGATTTCAACTTGTTTTTTTTCATCCAGGCTTGCACCCAACGCTGGCAGTTTTCAATCCTTCATATATGTTTCTTAAAGCAATTCCAACTTGATTTCTTAGGATTAATTATGGTAGGAAATTGTTTACTCATGAATGCATGATATCTTTGTTATTATTCCAACACTTCCTGATGCTTCCTTCAAGTGTTGTACGTCAATATTAGTGATGCGTATAAACTCTCCTCTGTTATTTTTATGCTGACTAGTGAATTGGTCTATTTTAGGTTGGAAACTTTAGAGTAGAACCACCGGGGTTATTTCGTGGTCGAGGAGAACATCCAAAGGTCATATTTCCTTGTCACTATATCTACTTTGGTTGTTTCTGGTTGACTTTGTCAAATTCAATTCCAAGTTTCTGTTTATTTTTCCACTAACTTACTGTTGGTTTGCTGTGATTATAGATGGGAAAGTTGAAAAAGAGAATTAGGCCAAGAGATATTACCATCAATATAGGAAAAGATGTACCAATTCCCAAATGTCCAATACCTGGTGAAAGGTAATGTTATTAACTGAGCAAAACTTGAGCTAAGCAGGTACCAGATAGATCAAACTTGTTGGTAAAACTTCTGACAATCAAATCACATTTACAAATGGTCAATCTTATATTTTTCAGATGGAAAGAAGTAAAACATGATAATACTGTCACGTGGTTGGCATTCTGGAATGATCCCATAAATCCAAAAGAGTTCAAATATGTCTTTCTGGCAGCGAGTAGTTCATTGAAAGGGCAAAGTGACAAAGAGAAATATGAGAAATCCAGGTTGTTGAAGGTATACAGTTTGTTTCTCTCTCTCTTTCTCTCTTTTCCCCTTGAATGGCCAATTTAAGTGAATTTTGAAGGTTTCAATTTCAAAAGATATATGTCACTTTTACTTGCCTTCTCTTTTCACTAATAAATATCAATCTTTATTCAGTTTTCTCTCTGAAAACTTCTCCTTAACCCCCTTGTCTCTCCAAGGAATATTGAACTATATTTAAATTGAGGGGAGTTAAGCAAGATGGTATTTTTTTTAAGTAATCTTTTGTAACACAGGCTGAGTTTTCATCAGTCCCACTTAAGTATTTGCTCAAAGTTTGACAGGGAAGGGGAGCTTAATTTATCTTCAAAATAATAAGTATCTTAGTTTTTTTTCAGTGTCATTTTTCTATTTGTAGGACTCTTTTGATTTTTTGTGGCAAACACTGTATCAATTGGTATTATGCTTCAACTCAAGGGGAGTATTAATATTAATAGTTTAGTCCCATATTGGTTATTATTTCATTAGGTATTATGTTTAATCTATAGGGTGTAGTTGTTTACTTTGCTATTGAATAATACAGTTTCGTTCCTCTCAGTTATGCTATTTGTATTGCAGGATTATATACAAGATATTCGGGCAAACTATACAAGAGATTTTAATAGTAAAGATCCAACAAAGCGGCAAATATCAGTGGCAACCTACCTTATTGATAAGCTGGCACTCAGGGCTGGCAATGAAAAGGTATAAATCCTGTGCGAAGGTGTAATAGGTTCTTTGTTTTTCTATATTGTGATCCTTGATTGTTTTTGTGTTTTTCCCTTCCATTTCTAAATTATCTGGGTAGCTCATGTTGTGTTTCTTAATATTAGACCACACTGATCCATCTGTTTTATCATTCCAATGAGATTAGCTGAATTCTGCTTTTTTGCTTCTGAAGATATTGACAATTACACAGTTAGATTGTATATATCCATACTGAAATTGCTAGGTATAGTTCCAAAGTTGCAACCATATACCTGTATGGCCATTTGCTTATTTTTCATGATGTATATTTTCTTTCAAGAGCAATTGATTATAATATACATCATATGACTAAGTCTAAGTTCATCCTTTTTCATATAAATTTGTACAGGATGATGATGAGGCTGATACTGTTGGTTGCTGCACTTTAAAGGTCGAGAACGTTGAATTAGTTCCTCCAAATAAATTGAAGGTAGTATAACACACTTCTATGTTTCTCAACATATTTTATGAATGACTACATTTTGTTTTCTTTAGTTTGACTTCTTAGGTAAAGATTCTATTAGATACTTAAACACAGTGGAGGTTGAACCACTTGTTTATACAGCAATTGGTGATTTTCGAACTGGTGAGTCGACTTCAAAATTTTCCTTAGTTCAGATTCTTATCAACAGGGTGTTGGGGCATTATTAATATTGTTTTTTTTGTTAGCCAAAAAGAGCAACGGAAGTAAGAAAGACAAGGTTGATGATCTCTTTGACTTGCTGGATACAAGCAAACTCAATGCACACCTGAAGGAACTCATGCCTGGACTCACTGCAAAAGTTTTTCGTACATACAATGCTTCTATTACCTTGGATGTTATAGTAAGAAACTGACTTCAAATGTTTGTATATGCTGATTCATTCTCTTACCAATTATTGAAGGTTGATGTCGTGGGAAGGATTTCTTGAAAAAAAATATCAATTCTTACCACTCTTAGATAAAAAATCTATTTTTGTGCATTCACAACTAGAAGAATTTTGTAGGACTGTTACATCTTTATGAATTTAGATAGTGCACTTATTAAATCAATCCATTTCTTGTTCTGTTACAGTAGTATGAATCCAAATACACACTTGTTTTTTTTGTTTATACTTTGTTTTTCATTTCCATCTGTATTCCTAGATTAGTATAGATCACTTGTTTATGTTGATTTTGCAATAATGACAGTTGAATAAGGAAACCAGGGATGGCTCTGTGCCTGAGAAGGTAGCAGTCTATCAACATGCAAACAAAGAGGTAGTTAATATTCTTGTTTTGCCTATTTAGTCGTTGGCTATGAATTGTGGTTATGATTCGTCGTTTGTTTTCCAATACAGGTTGCAATTATCTGTAATCACCAACGCAGTGTATCAAAGTCTCACGAAACTCAGATGTCTAAGTTGAATGAAAAGATAAATGATTTAAAGGTTTTAAGTTTTTCCACTTCAGTAAATTACAGCCAATTTCTATGCTCCCTTTCATTTTTCTCTCAGCCTGTATTGCAAACAGGCCCAAAGAGAGGAATTGACAACAGATTTGAGTAGGGCTAAGTTACGGAAGCCTCCACTTGAAGATAAAGAAGGGAAGCCAAAGAAGAACTTGGCCCCTCAAGCGTAATGAACTTAGTGAATTCTTTGACTTGCACATTTATTTTTCCCCTAAATAACTCTGATCTGATGTGTCTCAACTTGCAGGATCGAGAATAAAATTGCTCAGCTTGATGCCAAGATAGAAAAAATGGAAATGGATAAACAAATAAAAGAGGATCTGAAAACAGTTGCCCTTGGAACATCAAAAATTAATTACCTTGACCCGAGAATATCAGTCGCATGGTGCAAGAGGCATGAAGTGCCAATCGAGAAGGTAACCTGATCCCTCTATTTTCCTCTTGCAGCTTATTTTTGCAAGATGTCTCTGTCAAAATTGTCTATTTGAGTACATTAGTAATCCCACCGCTGTGGCATCCATTTCTAATCCTTGGTTTCTTCATCTTTTCAGATATTCAACAAATCACTACTTGCAAAATTTGCATGGGCAATGGATGTTGATCCCAACTTCAGATTCTAGAACATATTTACCCCGATTGATTCTTACACCGCATAGAGAAGTTTTCAGCCATTCAACTCCATTTCAAGTAAATTTCAACAATGCTTCAAGTCGTTTACACATGCAATGGCAGATGTCGCACAACACTCAAATATACATGTACTTTGACTCACAATCATTAGCGCATTCGAGTTCGTTTCCATGATTAAATTAAATATCCAAAATTGGATTTCCTTCATTATTTCCCTCCGGATGAACTTGCCACGTGAGTTTCAGTCATTCTAGACAGAAATGTAGCTCATTATAGCGAGGACGTTATCTGACTTTGGAACGCAACTTAATGAAAACTTTCATCATCTTCCTTCCTTTTCAAAGCCGACGCCATATTTTCTTTTGACTACTACTCAAATTAAATGGCCAGTTAGAATCAAATTTATAATGATGCTATATTTGGTGCAGCTTCTTGCAGCATCAGCACCATCCAATTCAAAATGAAATCTCAGTGTAACTTCAAAACATACAATAAAAGAATGTTTTTTTAATTGACATTAGCTTTTCTATTTTTTTTTTAAATCGATTAATCTTAAGGATGATCGATGTGATTCTATTAAAAAATTTTATTGATTATTAGAGCAAATTGAGAGGTGGTTGGTCTATCCAGATGGTTGACTTTTTCAGCTTGCCATGTATTGGAGAAAAGATTCTGTATAATTTATACGCTTTTTCAAGCCCGCAATTCATTAAAGAGACCCTGAAATTCTTGGGATCCACATTGGAAGGTCTAATTGTTGCCGCGTAGACGATATCCTTGATCAAGGGCTTACATATAAATTGGTTATAAATGAACAAGATATTGGGTTTGATAAAATTTATTAATATTCATTTAAATGTAAAATTTTTTATATAAAATAAACAATTTTAAAAATTAATAAACTTGGTTCATTAATGCTAATGAATAATTTAAAAATAAATAATTTATTTATTTTTAAATACAATACGTCATTTAGCATGTCAAACCCATATATTGACTTGGTTAAGTCTATTAGCTAAAGTAATCTATATCCATTGTCTAAATTATAAATTACTAACTATGAAAGTAAAGCCATTTATTATATTTTAATTTGAGGCAATTGAAAGCAAATCTTACTTAGTATTACAATACCTAATCAAACTAATTTATAACACAAATAAATGTATAATTTGTATCCAAACTACAAAGTATAAATTAACTTAGATAGGAAAGTCATTATATAATTAAACTATTAATAAAAATAACAACAATTAAATCTATCCCACTAGGTAGAGTCAGTTATATAGATCCTTATATGTCATTGAACTATATTCTCTACTATATCATTATCTATATTTAAATAAATTTTATTTTATTATTGTTAATGAAGTTGTTTTTGGTCTTTTTCTTTCTCATTTGATGCTCATATTTGTCATAATTTCACATAACCTAACTAGAACATTAATTGGTTATCTAAGTACATGTTTATATTATCTTGAACATGTTTCTTAAAGTTTTTTTTAATATATGCAACACCGACTTTTTCTCTAATATTTTTATTTCTTATCATGTCTATCCTCGTATGTCCACACATCAACCTTAACATCTTAATCTCTGCAACTCTCATCTTATGTTTATGTGTTCGAGTTATATCCCAACATTCAGCTCCATATAACATATTAGGTTAAACTGTCGTTTGTAGACTTTCCTTTAAGTTTTAGTGGTACTTGACAATCACATAAAACATTCGACGTTCTCCTCTATTTCAACCATCTTATTTGTATTCTATATAAGACATCTCTCTTAATTCCTACATCTTTTTGGAAAAAATCTAAATAATTAAATCTCAATTCCGGACAACTCATCATCTCTTATTTTAAAAATTATCTTATTATGTTTTATATTGCTAAGCTTAAATTTTATATTGATCCTGCCCGTAAGCGTTGATGGATGAATCACTGGTGAATTAGCTCTGTTGCAAATTCAATTGTCAATCCCTGAATAACAATGAGGCTAATGATGTGGTGGAAAGCTTAGACGGAGACAAACAATGAGAAGAGGGTTAGAATGACGGCTAAGGGTCCCCGACGAAGCTACTTTGACGCTCAATTTGAGATGGAGGAAGATGAATATTAGGGTTTCAATATACATAGTGATGCGTATGGGTATGTGTACCTTGGAGATTGAAAAGGAATATCTTTTATAGAGAGAAAACAAACATTTTCCATCTATTCCCCTCTTCATATGGACATTATTTAATTCCTTAAATAATGTAAGATTTATTCATGTTGTTGTATTTTTCCTAAAATAACCAAGATTGACATACTTTTTCCTTCTATTACGATTTTCGCATTGTTATAATTTAATCCTTAAATAATGTGAGATTTATTCATTTTGCTATATTTTTCCTAAAATAATCAAGATTGACAGACTTTTTCCTTCTATTTAGATCTTCATGCCAGGCCTAAGAGGCCCGAGAAGCTAGGTAACTGGGAGGCCCATGAGGATATGGAACTAGGAAGTCCGAGTAACCATGGAGTCGGAAGGCTCAAGTAGCTATCTACCAAATAGCTATGGAGCCGGAATGCTTGAGTAGCCATATAGCCGGGAGGCCCAAGTAGCTATATAGTTGGGAGGCCTGAGTAGCTAGGTAGCCGGGAGCCCCGAGTAGCTAGGTAGCCGAGAGGCTCGAGTAGATACATGGTCGAGACCTGGCGAAGCTACTCTGACGCTCAATTTGAGATGGAGGAAGTGTTGGGATTTTCGGGCCGTAAAAATCACTTTTTGCGTTGCGGAAACCCCGAAACCTCCGCCACCGGATTCGTGCGAAGAAATAAAATTTTTCCAAAAACCTTTACGTGTACGAGTTTTCTAAACCTTAGATCTACATGATTAGAATGTTACCCTTGAAGCGAAGCCCTTCGCTTAATCCCACTCGTCCAAGATTCGCCGGATCTCGAGAGTATCAAGGTAGATACTCCTCTATGTGTATCCACACAAGCAAGAGATGAAGAAACCTAACAAAAAGTGTGCTAGCACCTTTTGTA
>JBBMJZ010021158.1:0-10705 GCA_037833815.1 Zingiber zerumbet | reverse complement strand
ATGAAATTTGCAGATATCGTCTTATAGCAATGACTTGTTTCCTCATTTTGTCATATTTGCCAAACATATCTGCATCCTTTTCTGCCTCTTCATCAGATTTGTCTTCCACCAATTGTATAATATCTCTTTCTTCTTCCATTTCATCCACATCAATTTTTCCTTTCCCCTTCCCCACAACATCATGTTCTTTTACAACTTTTTTTTCATCTCCTGGACTTGAAACTTTCTCCGCAGGCTCACTTATATATATATTTCTACACTACCTCTTAGGTAAAGTTTTGAGCCACAATGGACTATCAATTGGAGTATCCCTGTAATCATAGCAACTTTTGTCACGTCCTCTCCTATTTCTTGTTGTAACTCCTACATGTTCAAATTGAGGATCGTCTACAGCCTCGCTAGATTGAGATTCCATGCCTTTATTTTTAACTATTTTAAGTAATTCTTTCACCCTCTCATTCAATTGCATGTTCTCCATTGTTAGCTCTTTAATTTTGTTTGCTTGAATAATACAATTACAACACTCCTTATTAATTTGGATTCCTCCTTCAGTGACTCCAATTTGTGATGTCTCCATTGCATGTGAACTATCATCAAAGCCAACAAGGTTCTCAATCAATGAATTTTCATATTTGGTAGGGATTAGGTCAATCAACACCTGTAGGAATATTAAAACACATGTTAAAATAAGAATTTTTAATCAAAATATAGTCAAAGTATTCAAAATTTACCTCTTCAGAAGATACTTGATCAAACAATTCTCTCACCTTACTAATATGTGAAGGAATATTCCTCCATTTATTTATTCTTGCTCCTTTTATTTTGTATGGTTTTTGGATTGGAATATGCTCCAAAAACCATGCCTGATTCACCATCACAAGGGTTAACTATTCATAAATGTCCGTAAAATATTAATAAATTTCACATAAATTATAAACTTACTGCCAAAAGACCAGCAAAGTCCTTTAGGTAAGGGAGGTTGGTGTTAAAATGTTTTGTCCCAGTTGATGAAAATATGTCCCCAATCTTAGGTAATTGTGGAGCCATAAATTCATGAATGGCTTCAACCTAGTTGAATCTAGCAAGATTCTCAAAATCATCTACTATATCTATAAGACATAAAGGGACCTTATATGTACTAGAAGAAAATAAGATACAAACAAATATATACAAAATATAGAATTTGGAAAATAATAAAACATCATCATCTTCTTCAACACGATTGGAATAAAATTTATGCAACTCTTCAATTCTTGATATGATAGCTTCTTTTTTATTTGAGAAGCAAGTTAGAAAGAGGTCACCCCATGCTTTAGTTGAATTTATCAAAACCAAAACACCACGGTCTACAATACCAAGTAATAATGAAACGTCTCTTCTTGTGAATGCAATTGGTACACCTAAAAAATGAATATTAGACCCAAAGTTATATATGATAATATATTATATATGATAATATCATGGCAAATAAGGGTCTGAAATTACTCCATATCAGACCCAACGTTAGGCCTGATATTCAATCGTATCATAACCACATTGGACATGATATAAGATCATTTCAGGCCCTCAATTGCCTTGATTTACCAATAACCAAGGCTATTAGCAGACCAACATAAATAAATATTAAGATTTTAAACTATTTTATTTTAATAAACTACTACTCCGTGCTTAAAATTCACAACTATAAGTTGTACCTGAGAATCTAAAGGTTTGAGAAGTTGAATCCTAATTTTAAAATATATTGACCAATATACCATGGATATGCTACATACCATGTATGTTCAAGAAAACACTAAAGGTGGATTGTTTAATCATGGCTACGTGTCAATCATGTAAAATGACACATCCATGATGTCTTCCTTTCTTTGTGGATTTTTCAAAAAAATTATTAAAGTGACCTAACATGTTGTTCCAATGTAGTTTCTGTCTAAACTTGTTTAGCCTTCGCAAATTCGATGGTTTCGAAGGTGATGCCTTTGTGGATAATTCAACAGCAGAGGATGAAACACCCAGCCCACTTCCTTCTGCCATTATGAAAGAAGAGTATTGGCAGAAACTCTAAACTTCACTGCAGACACGGAACTAGTATGGATTTTCGTCGAAAACCCTTGATGTCGCCTGACAGACACATGCACGAAGATGCTTACGTACTCTATTGATTTTTTTGGGGGGTGGGCGATCTCACAACTAAAAATGTGTGAACTTTTTTTTGTAGTTGGAGAGTTAGAAAAGTGCGAGTCTTGCATGTGTTGAGAGAGGGAGGGAGAAAGATGTTGATGCCATCAGCATATGAGCCATCAATGAAATTTTTAAATCTAAACAATTCAAATGTACTTCAGACGCCTTAGAAAATAGGACAACAAATGATGATGTTAGTGGGAGGGTTATAAAAGGACTTTCATATTTATTAATGCGCCTTTTGGTAATTATAAAACCATAATATGTCTTTTGGTAAATACACTATTCTACCTAGTTTTTTTTTTTTTTTTGGTTGTAAAAAGCCGTTAAAAATATATTTGAGGTCTAATGTATTAACCCTTGACATAACTTTGCCAAGTTGTTACTCACTATTAATATTTAATAACGATAATATTATAATCAATTATTTGTAAAGTTTAAGTAAATAAATAATTAAATATATTATTTAGTTGCAACATTTCTATTTTAAAGCTTGAGACTCTATAAATTACTATGAAGTTGGTTTTTAACTCCATAAAGCATATTCATAGTAATGATGAAGAACGCAAGCTTATTCATAGCATTGGTCATTTTCATCGATTCATGCCCTTATAATCAAGAACCAAAGCAAACTAGTGCCAGCATTTTGTAAGAAGTCATCGTCAAGTGTTGATTTCAACCCTTGTTTTTGTTGCTTAACGGACATGGAGAAGGAGAATTGTTATATGACAATGGAAAAGTGTGCATCAGTCTGCCCAATTTGTGACCCTGAATTAGTCCATAATTCATGAAAGTGCGATATTTGTAAGAATGTTTAAAATACTTTTTTTTAAAAAATAAATGTATCATTTTATCGAAAGGACTCAATTTTTTTTTAATTTCTTAAAAAGATGTATCATCTTTTATATTTATCAAAGAATTTCTAAAATACCATTCTAGTCTATTTCAATCTTAAATTAAAAAAGAAAAATTAATTTTCTTTATTTAAATCATACAAATTAAATTGAATCGAATTAAATTAAAGAATTTTCATATCAAAGTTATTGATGACTCTCTCTTAAAAAAAAAATAGCATAATGATCTTTTAAAGTTATTGTTACGGGCAGCTGCCCATGCTGAGTTTGACAACAAAAAAAATTATGTATGTGCCACACACCAATCTAGGGAATTGATCATTTGTCCACATATTTAGACATGTTTTTATTGAGCCACAATGGTTGAAGATGCTACGAACTGTGCGATGAGTGTTATGTGTGATGGTCCATTTAAAATTGGTCCACTATGTATGGCCTTTCAATAATATGTACAATGTCGTTCTCATAAGCGTAGGGACCGTCAGTATTTCAAGGAAAAGTACTTGAAAGTCAAAAACTATATTACTTAAATATCTAGTTTGTTTATATTTAAATTTGTAATTAATATGAATCAATAAGGTTGAGTTTTACAACTCAATAGCAAAAAGTTCACCACAAACTACTAACCATGATGATTGTTTTGTTGTTATGCAACTCTATTTCGGGTTGGCCTTGATGGATACTAGCCATATTTGATACTTTGCTCGTGTTTTCATACTTTTTTGAGTTTGCAATGCCATTTTCCTAAACTTCTTCAAATGTAGAATTTTTTTTTAAAAAAAATTGATACCGACATTGATCCGATATGAATTCGAGCGATGGGTCAACTCCTGTTGGATCAACTTATGTTGACTTATGCTGCGTCAACTGCTACTGGATTTGGCTCTTCAAATGGGTTGACTTTTATAGCGTTGGCTCTTGGCGGGTCTATCTTTAGCATGCTAGTAGAATCTTAATGAATTAGCTTCTCTAGGTCTGGCTAAAAGAGACTAACAAGAGGTCAAAAAGGAGGTTAAAGTGCACTTTAATGTAACCCCTCTAACACTCAAGTTAGATTTGGAGAAAAGAACAAAGAAAGGAATGAAGAACTGTAGGAGAGTGATAGTCTCAAAAGTAAATTGTGAATACCTTATATAGAGACGAAGAAGATGAGGCGCCGGATCAAGGAAGAATCTCCTCTCTAGAGAATAGTTGTGCCACTTCATTTAGTTTCATGATTCTGGGTGGCTACATCACTATGGGCGTTTGAAACATTTGCAACTTCTCTGCACTGGTAATCGATGCACCTTTCCTGCTAATACTTATAACTATTGTAAAGATAACTGACTCGCTCAACAAACAAAAGTATCCACATATTCGGCCCCAACCTTCCTGAATTCGATAAAGTTACTCTAAGTATCACCAAGCTCTCCATAAGTATTGTCGACCTCATTCGAAGTTAGCATGACCTAATCCAACCCAAAGCCCAACACATTCAAGACTTCAAGCGATTTTGATCTATGTTAATCGAGTCATGGACAATGCACACAGAATCTATGTTGACCGAGTCAAGAACATGGCACGTGGAGTCTATATTGACCGAATCAAGAACATACCACATGGAGTCTGTAAAATACCGTACCAAATAATAATTAAATAATAAGGTTATTTGGAAAATAATCTTATTAGATTTTCTAGAAATTTTTAGAAATTTTCTAGGATTTAAACGAAGTTCGTATGAGGTAGTTGCAGGGATGAAATAATAGGCATGGGAAAAATGGTTGTTTGGAATATCCAAAAGTAGAAGTTGATTTAGGAAGGTACTTAGGGTTTGATTAAGCAAAACCTAAGTTTCCTTTTTAATTCACTTTCTTTTCTTTCCTCTTCTTATTTCTACCGAGCCCTAGCCATCCTCACGCCCGATCTTTCCCTTCCCCTCTACATTGCACCACCACCGCCACGCAGAGCAGCGCCGACACCATCCAGCCGACGCCTCTCATCTCTTCCACTCCTCCACCCCCAAGATCTCTCCGCCATCTTCTTCAATCTTCGCCTATTGTCACTGTGGAGAGTCGATCGACGGCGCTGACTTCCTTCTCTCCGTGTCTTCTCCGACCACCACGGACCGATGCTAGGGCTTCGCCATCTTGATGTTGTTGATCTCCACGGTCACCAGTACTAGGTGTGGCCGTGACGAGGAAGGAGGCCAACCCCCTCAACCAATCCGTTCCTCCCAAGCCCGATGTCGTCGCCTCCCAAGCATCGTGCTGCCTCGATTGGCCGATAGCCCTATGCCGCGCTACCAGCGGAAGCCGCCCGATGTCGTGTTGCTCGATGGACACCGAACCACAGTGTCATCGATTCCGATTATTTCGCTGTGGCTGGGAGGGGAGGAGCTATCACCTCCTCTGGCATTCCTTGTGTGCGATCATCGGTGATTCGACATCTAGGGCACCACAACGATTGTTTAGGTACGTTTGTTTGGAAATCCTGTGAATTCTTGGATTCTGTCTTCTTGGTTTTTGATGTAAAGTTTTCTCCGATCAGGACTAAGGTGAGGCATCCAAACCATGAGTTGATGGAGCCTCGCTGAGCAGATCGTTGACCTTCTTTGGTGCATTTGCGGTTGGCGATCCGAGTTGGAGAATAAATGGCCTGCTAGGGATTGGTTTCCACAGAACAATTCCTGGTTGAAACATAGGCGTTGGATTTCTGTCTACACATTAGGGTAAGTGTGTTTCTTCTGATCTGTTATTGAAATTGCTTTGTTAGGATTGCTAATGGTTATGGGATTATGTCCAGTTTAGACTACATAGAAGCATGAGGAAGGATTATGAAAAGGGGATGTGTTCGGAATTGGGATTTTAGTCGATTAAACTGTGTTTAGTTGTAAATCATGGATTGATTTGAATATTGTAGTTGGTTGTTCATGTGTGGATGATGGAGTTTGATTTCAGATTTCTTGTGGTGGTTGGGTGGTTAGTTTAAGTTTATTGTGAGATAAGATTGATTCATTTGTGTGTTTGGAGATTAGTGTGCATTTTGTTGATGATTTAGTGAGAATGTGGAGATACCATTATTAATTGGATAGGTGGAGTTAATTAGATGATTTCATGATCATTATTAGAATCATTGAATTGGGACTATGATTGGTGGATTAAAAATGGATTTATCATCTAATTGGATTTGGATTATTGGGTGGAATAAAACATGATTACCTAATAGAATTAGTATTGGGTTTGAGTTTAGCTAATTGTTCTATATATGATTAGCTAAACTATATATATCGTGTGTTTTGCAGGACGTTGATTTGAGATGGGCGTCTCGGCATGAGATTATTTAGCATGAATGACAAATAAAGGCGGGTACTTCTTGCCTTACCTCTTTAGTATATATTGATTTTAGTGCATGAGCTATCGTTATGTAGGAACTGTTTATCTTAACTCCACTCTTATTTTTTCTGCTTTTGATACTTACATGCAATCTTTGAGCTACTCATTTCAGTATCTATACAGTCACTCGTTGCTATCTATGATATTTAACAGATACTAGACACACCAGATATAAGATATTAGATATTAGATATTGGATATGTAGATACCGGATACCATGTTTACTTGCTTTGACTGCTATTTACTCATGTTTCTTATTGAGCATGCAGGCTTCATGTAGCATACCTGTTTCCATTTATATATATATGATGGATGCTACATTGTACGCATTATGTCATTGCATGTATGCAGGCGACCACGTCTTCCTTGTGGGGAACTGTGTCATCAGGCCGCGCCGTACACTCAACCACTCATGGGTAGTGGTAGCTGGAGGAGATACCGCTTGTCCTGTCGTGCCACACTCGCTCACTCATGGGTAGTGGTAGCTGGAGTTGCGAGCAGCAGGGACCCCCTTTCACTTTGTAGCTAGTTAGTTACTCAGCACCTGTCCATCCGGTCACTCGAGAGTAGTGGCAGCCTTTGGGTGGTACATTTGTCATCGATCCGGCCTCTCGACCATACAGTGGTCGTGGTGCAGAGAGGTGGGCGGGGTGACCATCCGTGCATACGCTGTTATTATTATACTTGCTGATGTTGTTGCTTATGCTGCTGCTTACTTATGCTGCTGCTTACTTATGCTGCTGTTACTAGCTTATGCTGTTATTATTTATTTATACTACTGTTGCTTATGCTGCTGTTGATTACTTATGTTGATATGCTCACATAGGTTGAGATATATACCTGAGGTATGTGTTTAAACACTGTTTACTTATTGGTAGTATACCTCACATGATACCCTTGTAGTTATGAGCACTATTGGAGCAGGTCTGAACTATTCCCGACCTTACTAGCATAGGATATGACTTCAAGTATAGACACTTATTAGGTTATCATTGTAGTATCTGTTATTTCCCTTACGAGACTGTATATCTTTGTATCTCTAGTACTTTAATATACTCATGCACTATCTGTCTATTACCCGCTGAGTCTTTATACTCACCACTCCGTAAATTGGTAATTTCACCAGGTAGCAGGTAAAAGATTTATGGAGTCACCTGGAGAGCCTGTCTGCCAGTCCCACGTCACACTCGAGGACGATCTTATGGTTTTGGTATTCCATACGCTATATGTGTTTTGGTTTTGTACTTTTTTTTTTGTTTGTGTTCCCTTGTATTTGGTTTGATATTATTGTGTCAAGTCGAGCCGGCTCGCAGTTAGTTGCTTTGTGTTTTATGATCGTTATTTGTGATTTTCGCTGTGTTGGATTTTAGTATAGCCGTGTGGGCTGATTCATATATTTATAACTGCGTGGTTGTGTTTATTTCTATTCCAGCCGAGTGGGCTGATTATATAATTGCGTGGCTGTGTAAATATATTCCAGCCGTATGTGGCTGATGTATTTTGTATGAATGTATGCCTCAGATTGTCATCGGTACAGGGGAGATGTTGCCGAAATTTTTCGGAAGGGACTCCTTTGGGGACATGATAGTGGAACCAATTCTAGGGGCTTTTTATCTGGCAGTAACTTGGAACCATGTGCATTTAAAGTACCTTCTATTAAAATCAATGTAGTTGTATGCAAACCTAGAGCAATAACATCATGAACCAAGAAGTCTCTAGGATCTATTGTTAAGAAGAGTGAATTACTATTCTCATTAACTACATTCAATCAGCTCAATAACCATATGCTTCGACCCGCGTTGAATGTTGGGCCGTTCGTTGAAGATAAGAGTATATCAAACCCATATGAAGTCTTACAATGTGCAGATTGTATCTTGTCCCCTCGGGATGGTCTAGTGGCTGGCGCATGAGGTGTTGTCATAATGAGGTATGAGGTTTGAATCTCGGCTATGCCGAGATAAATATCTCCCTTATGCGTTAGTCACTATTCCAAAGGCTAATAACTACTCGTAATTTACCTCTTTCCTGTTGGCCTAGGACGGGTTGACGGGGGTGTTAGGGCGAGCTTAGTCACTATTGCCACCATGAGCAGATTGTATCCACGAGTAAATTTCTTAATTTCTCTATTATTATATAAAAGACCATCCATATTGGATTCCAATATATATAGAATTTAGCTTTATACCGAACCAGTAGGTAAGTTTTCAAAATAATAAAATCACCTACCATAGTTTCAAAATTACAAAATTATGTATCCACCACCTATTTACGCTTTTCCTCAAATTAATTTGACTGGAAAAAAAAATCAATAGACTATTTTTTTTCCAGTTGAATTGATTTCTTTTTGTTCGAAAAATCCATCAGCCTGTTTAAGCCAAAATCGGTTGATGGGGCCTATAGACCATGGAATGATATGAAATCAATTTTTATATGCTTATCTAGTTCTCCTAATTATAAAAATGCTATCAAACATTAATTTAACTTAATATATTGAGAGCAATGATTTTTTTTTTTGAAACTATGACTGAATGAATCTAAATAAAATCAATTTAGGTTCATTTGACTAAAATCAGTTGATAGATTTAGAGAACTTGGAATGAAGTAAAACAAACTCTTATGAGTTCTTCTAGTTCTTATGATTATATTCATTCTCTTAAACATCAATTTGACCTAATATATTGAGAGCAATAATTTTTTTAAAATATTAATGTATCAAAAAAATTAATTCGTATTCAAAAAATCACTGTTCTTAATATATTGGGTTAAATTTGATGTTTAATAGTATTTTTACAATCAGGAGAATTAGACGAACACATAAGAACTGATTTTATATCATTTTGAGATCTATAAGTTCATCAGTTGATTTCAGTCAAAATGACATTAAACCAATTTTTATGTGTTCATCTAGTTTTCTTAATTGTAAAAATGCGATCAAATATCAATTTAACCCAATATATTGAAAACGGTGATTTTTTGAATATGAGTTATTTTTTTTTGACACATTCATGTTTAAAAAATTATTATTCTCAATATTTTGAGTCAAATTGATGTTTAATAGTATTTTTATAATTAGAAGAACTAGACAAATACATAGAAAATAATATCATGTCATTGCGAACTCTCTAGATCTATCAGTTGGTTTTGGTCGAAATCAGATAATTGTTTTTTTTAACATAGAAAGAAATTTATTTAACTGGAAAAAAATCAATCTAGTGATATTTTTTCCAATCGAATTGATTTAAGAACGAGGTAAAAAGGAAAGTGGGTACATAATTTAATAATTTTAAAACTATGGTACATGATTTAAATATTTTAAAAACTTATCTACTAGATTTGGTAAAAAGCCGTATAAAATTTGAACTCAAACTACATTTATGATTCAATATTTTAATTTCGTTGCCTATTGTTCTTTTATATATATATATATATTTTATTCAAAAGAATGGGAGACTTAGTGAAAAATCCCTAGGCGCATACATGTTTTTATGTCCGCTCCCTAGATTACTCATTCTTATTTTATACTCCCTCAAATTTCTTTTTCACTCCCTGATATATCAGTTTACAAATTTACCCCCATTAATTACTTTACCTCTCCCCTATTTCTTCTTCAAACACAATCTCCATCCGAAAAACCCTAACCAAAGAAATCCATAGACAATCCCTACTGACGACCATGTAAAATCCTAAACACTGAGATTCATCGACCGGCCAAACACTCCGACGAGGAGACTGAAGCAAGCGACGAAACAGATAGTCGAAGTTTCTTCACCTTGCATTAAGCCTCTTATCAGTCCGATCTCGTTGCTTCCAACCAGTCACCTCAAAAAATAGTAAGTTTCTTCACTTTTTACAATTTTTTGATCGATTAGTCGCATTTTGTTTGATTTTCGCAGTTCATTATTTGTTTGATGTTAGTTATTGTTCGAATTTGTTGGCTTCTTGATTTTCAACAGGTCATTGTGCGATTTTCCTTCTTTTGTAAGGTTTTAATTTAAGAGTTCCTTGATTATAACTAAATGGTGAGTATAAGAAGTCATTTTTAATTTTACACGGATATTGTGGTAGTTCATTTATTTCTTTTATCATATTATCATAGTCCATTGTAATAGATCACACTTACTTATTCAACAAATGATTTTTTTTTAAAAAAAAATCTTACTTATATCACTGATATTTAATATATTAAATGGATTCTTTGTCCAAAATATGGAACACTTTGTGTTGAATATTTTTATTTTAGAGAGAGCAAGCATATAGAACCAACTAATAGAGGGTTATAGAATTTGAGAAATTACATTGTGT
>JBBMJZ010021147.1:0-10706 GCA_037833815.1 Zingiber zerumbet | reverse complement strand
TTTAAAAGAACACATGGTAGCTAGGAAAGGTTCAGATCATGTATAAAATTTTTGTACAGTGGAACCATTAGGTTTTCGGAATAGCAACCAACATAAGTTACTCATTTTATCCCATCAAACCTTCAAATTAATTGATCCCACGAATCCGGATCTATTGGTTGTCTTTAAGCATGCTTACAACACCTTGACAAATTTCCTATTATTTTATCATCTAAATAAGCCACAACCTCATGAAGAGGTAAACCCCTTTCCCCCCAAGTAATCACACACGCCAATCTCAACATTCCATTCCCATCTCAACTAAACTTTTTGTCTCTATTGTTTCTGAATTATTCACTACACTGACTCATAAAGCATGGTTACTGACACATTTTCTTTGTAGTCTCAAACACACCTAGGCTGATTTTTATTAGACGGTCATGCAGGGAGTTTTATTCAATGGTCATCAGGCAAAGAAAATGCGAGAAAATATGTCAAGGTGTTGTAAGCATGCTTAAAGAAGGTGTCAACTAACCACCTAGGTGTTAGCTAGCCGCACCGAAAATATACTAGTTGGTCAGCCTAGGCAGTCTTGGAGGGATTAGGCGGCCCTAGGCGGCCTTAGAGGGATTAGGCGGCCCTAGGCGGCCCTATTTGGCCTTGGAGGGATTATGCGGCCCTAGGCACCGACTAATCGGTCGAATCATCTAAACTCCGTGGAAATAGTATAGGATTTTCATGATTTGTTCTTAGTTTGGGCTTTTAAATTAAAAGCCCAATTAAAAAAAACTGAAATGTAGCCTTTGTGTGTGTGTGTGTGTTGAGCTTAAGTTTTATAAGCCCTAAACTTTGGTCCAACAAGAAAATCAATTTATTGACTTTCCCTAGCGGCTAGCACCAAACTTCATCTTCATTGTATTGAGTAACTAAAGCTGGAAAAATTAGAACGAATGAAGAAGCCCACATTTGGGAGAAATCAGAGAGTTAAATGGCTAGAGAAATCAATTTGAAGAAAAATTTGTTGTTTGATCTTTCCTCAACTGAGCGACTTGGAAGGGATTGAATTGGAGGTTGGACAAAGCTTCATCCTTTTGGAAATGTCATTTTATTAAATATTCACAATATTCATTAAAGTTGAAAGGTAATTTGTTTTAATTTTAATAATTGCAAATTGAAAGATAATTTGTTTTAATTATTATATAATTTATGTTGATACCATGAAATCCGCCTAGCGGTGCCTAGTCCCTATACTAGCAAATTGAAAGATAATTTGTTTTAATTATTATATAATTTATGTTGATACCGTGAAATCCGCCTTGCAGGCACCTAGTGCCTAATCCCCGCCTAGGCACTGGTCTAGCGCCCGACTAGCGCCTAGCGAATTTTAGAACCTTGAACAATATCACTTTACAAATTGTTGAATTATAGATTCAAGATATCCAAAACCACTAATTGTGATTTTGAGTCCATCAAAATCATTTATTATCCTTTCTAGTGCGAAATACATTTCATATATTCGATCTAAATTATCTTGGCGCAAGACTTAAAATAGTAAAATTGACATGACAAATTGTTACAAATTTGTTCTAGCTAACTTTCATTGAATTAGGACAATATCTATTGCTATTTAAAAAAAAACAAGGACTAAAAATTGTCCATTGACATAAAACTACTATTGAAAAAGTTCATTTGTTAATATATATATATATATATATATATATATATATGTCTTGGCACAATAATTTCCTAGAAACATTATGTTAAACAATTTCCAAGTCAAGTAAGGTCACGCACAAATCATCATTCTCCCTATACTTCATTGTTAATTTTCTTACCAAATTAGGAGAATGTAAATATGTTATTCATACATCTATAATGCGAATAGCACAGCACGACTGTGAACAGTTTGAATGTCCTTGAGACATCATTCACCCTAGCAATCACTAAGAGAAATTAATGCACTGTATATTAAAGATTTCTTTCTAGATTACTACAATGATTGCACAACATACATTTGTTTATTTTTCGATCAGTACTTTTCCAGGAGAAAAGAGAATTTTTTTTTATTAGCTTCAAAGTTTCCCATGTAAGCAAATTGCTAGCCTACTAACTTCTAGGACTGATGTCAACAAACCGAGAACTGAATACCACCCTTGAATAACAAAAAAAAAATATTGCCATAGTCTATAACAAAAAAAGTTATTGGCTGATTCTTAGGCCTCCCTGATAACTCTAATTTCAGCTTCTATTAAATAGCTCCATAGTCTTAACTCTGTGATATTTTTTTTATTGGCTTCAAGTTTCCCATGTAAGCAAATTGCTCGTCTACTAGATTCTTATTATTCTGGTTACAACAGATCTGGTGTCACCAAACTGAAAATTGCATGCCCACCCATGAAATAATAAAAAAATGCTATAATTGCAAACTTGAGTATTGCTAACTTGCATTGCCTGATCACTAAAATTTAAGATTCTATCAAATAGTTCCATTAGAGAAATAGTTCCATAGTCTAATTCTTAGTGAAAGTAGGCTCAAGAAAGATAAGTCTGCTTAGCCACATGTAAATAAGAAAAGAGAAATCACTTGTTCTCTAGATATATCTTCTATCAAAGGAAAAAAAAGAATCTTATAAATTCCTCTTTTGGGATCAGAGTACGATCTTACCGTGATGCCACGAAGAGAAGCAGAAGATTTCTTCCACCCAAATGATGAAACAGTTTGAGTCCTTTGACTTCCTCTGCCATCTTGAAACTGTTGACATTGAGAAGAATAGGAGATGCCACCTTAACAATCAACTTAAGAAAACCAAAATTTTATAGATAATGCAAATCACAAACCTTTGATTTTGAGAAAATTGAAACAGAGTAAGGAGTGCGTCGGGAACTGTAGGGCTCCACCTTGAGTCCAACAGTTTTAGGAGTAAGATGGTTTCCATTATTCTCCACAATTGCTCCAGGCCAGCAGACAGGTGTTCTCATCAGCGACGAGTAAGCCAATTCTGATGCCAATGCATTATTGTCTGCTGCCTTATTCTTTAATACTCCTTCAGGAGGTTCATGGTAGGGCTCAGTAACTAGTCCTTCCATGTAGGCTTTTGCAATTTCAACGGGTGAAGAACTACCATCATGTACCTACTCAAATTGAACAAATAGGTCATTTTGTTAGAACGACACATCAACACAGTGAACTTATAAACAAACATTAACAGTCAATAAGTTAGCAAGATCAAATCTTGGTCAAAAGGTATGTCATAGTTAATGTCTTACAACTAGAGTCTTCAAAGATTTCTCAGATTTTGGTGTTAACAATTGCCCAGACAGCACAAGGGATTGTGATTTAATTGGAACTTGTTGGTCCAATATGCCATTAGTTTCTCCATGTTGATGGGAAAAGTCTCTTGTCCTTGACTGCAATAACTCTTTCAAATGCTTGGACTGTTCTCTGGACAGGAAGACAACAATTAACAAATTGACCCTGATTAACAATGGTTTACTAGCATTGTTAGTGGTTGTCTTTGTTGTTCCACAACCCTCTCTCAGAAGCTACAAGGACATAACAATACAAATACATTTGCAGATAAAAATTGTAAGAGAGAGAGGAGACTTGGTTGAAACCTATAAAGTGCAAACTTCCCACAATCGATTGAAAAGCATAGCAACTTCAATAGAAACTCACAAGTATATGACAGTACAAATACAATTGCAGATAAAAATTTTAAGAGAGAGAGGATCTGGTTGCAACTTGTAAAGTGCAAAGTTCCCACAATTGGTTGAGATCAAGAGGCTTAGCAACTTCAATAGATAACTTGCTTGCATTGATTCAATAAACCAGTGAACTTAATTTTGTTGGCTAGTTTAATTTAGCATTTAACCAATTCTTTACATAAAAAAACAACAACTTATATTAATCAAAAGAATCTACCTTACTTTAGTCCCAAAAGAAGAAAAAATATATATCATATTTTGTACTCCCGCAACTTTCTTTTGTTGTTGTTAATACTCTTAATTGGCAATTATGAGAGGAAATGTCATGACCACTATGAGAGACATGCCATGTATGACGATCTCAAAATCAAAATAGAGGATGAATTTAGATATGTAATTTGGTTAAATGACAAAACAGATAGATCATGATTCATGAGCATGATTAACTACCTTGTGATCAATGTTTAATTCATGGAACATAAATATTATATGACAGTTGGTTAGAAAGGTTCATTTCCAAAACTAACAAATAATGGAATAGCAAAGAAAGAAAAGTCAGATTTTATTTAAACAGTATATACTTGCCTAGAAAATGTCCTTTGCTTGAGCCACAGTTCGACTTCAGCAATCCCACTGTTGTCACACATATTAGTTGCTTCACCAAAGGCCTGATCATTAGAAGGATCAGCAGAAGCCTGGTATTTTTCAGCCAAAAAATATCAATTAGTCACATGCATATTTAAGATTGAAAGTTTTGCCAAAAGTTGTGTGTGTGGACAAGGTGAAATGGTATGGCACAATTTACAAAACCAAGCCACACATTTGTTGGAAGATGTTTCAAAATCAAATTTCAGCAAGGGATTCCAACCATCAGAGTTTGCAATATATCATTATAATATACAGAGAATCCTAATAAAATGGAACAGAATTGTTTGAATATTTGAATTGACCATTCTTGCAGTCCATTGCATTTTTTTATACAAGACCTACAACAGCCATAGGTCCAACTAAGTTGGATCAGTTACATGGATCTTTTTTCAACCAATAAGATTTGTACAGGGTCGTATCTAAAGAGTAGACACATTGCAATTTGAACATTATGATACACAAGGTTCAAAATCTCAAAGTGTGCCAAAGTTTCAGTCTTTGACTGAACGATATTTGGGTATCGTACCAATGTTTCGATGCATGATGTTGGTAATGGATTGGAGTTGAAGAAAGGAGATGAAGCATATGAAAGAGACATTGTCAATGCCGAGTATGATTTTAAATTTTGTATGATGCCTAAGGCACAGTCGAAACATATCATTCCGATAAATTATTGAAACTCAATACGATTGAGCACATACAATGTCTCCTTCATTTGCTTCATCTCCTCACTGACACCATGCATCGGAGCGTGCATCAATACGATACTAGAACAATATCTTTCTAGTAAAAGATTGAAACTACGACCCAATTTGAGATTTTGAACCTTGGTGCCGAGTGGTATTGAGTTTCATTGATTTACCAGAACAATACATTTCGACCGTTTCGCCTGACATGGTACAAAGATTTCGAACCATGGTGGTAAGATAAACTGAATAGACCATTTTTGCAGTCCAATGTGCTCTATTATACAAGATGTACAACAATTGTACTATATTGGATCAGTTACATGGATCTTTCTTCTAACAAAAAGATATGTGCACATATTCTATAATATTAACAAGCAATAACACAAGCAATGATAACCCCAAGCTATGAAGAAAAAGTGGAAATTTGCATTATGATTTATTGATTGCAATAATTTCTAGCACAAGCCTAACCACCATTTATGTGGCTCATAATCCACATGTAATAGTGATATTTGTGATGTATAATCACTGAACCATCACAACTAGAGAAAATTTTGAAAATGGAAAGTGATTCCCACGTCATGTGAAACTCAAGGGAGAAGCCTAGCTTATGTAACAAGATTCTAAGAGAAAAATACAATTTACTGTGAAAGGAACTTTTTTTCTAAAAACTTACTGTTTGCAATTTCTATTTAAAAACATTATATCTAAACATAAATATGTATATAGTCTACAAAGTTTTGCCCATAAACAAATCACATCTCTGGCAAGTTCAAGTTCTGTATCCATCTCCTGCACGAATACTATCAGTTTTTCAAAAGCTTGAATGATCAGCAACTGGCTAACACGAGTACAAATCGAAATAGTAAACAACCAACTAGAGTGTATAAAGGCCAGCCAATATGGAAGGAGAATGAGGGTGGTAGTCCTCCTTACATCACGAGAAGAGGAGGGCCTATCACAATCTTCTTGCCTTGATTCTGTAAAACATTTAAAAATCAAAGGATCAGACAATTGAAAAGATTAGCAATTAACATGTAAACATAGAATCTTTTTTATAATACATTTTCTTTGTCATCTCTCCATGCAAGTTGATTTGTATAAATTTACAGGGTTAACAAGCAAAATCCACTTAATGGCCATCTTAGGTTGGAAGAAACACTGAGTATCTAATCCTTGTTCTGCAATCATGCCTCGTGATGATTGTGGCTCATTCTATGCAATTTTTAACCATGCCAACTATTTCACAAATCACCTTCAACATTCTAAGAGCACATTGACAACCTATGCTTCTTAGGCTTCTGCAGCGTCCAACTCATGTTGTTTTGATTTTTTGTGTTTAATCAGTACAGATATACCAATTGAAGATTTTGGGAGGGGGGATCTCACCTTGTCTACTGCTACGATGATCTCTTCTAATTCTAATGTATACAGATAAAGTGGAAATTTTGATATTCTCTTTGAATGAACTACCTGAACCAGTGTTATTTGCGTCTTTCCTGGTCCATTCAAATTTGATTTGTTGTTCTTTAACAGTCAATAACATGATAAATACATCAAATTTGCCAAACAAAGTAAATTAATTAAAACAACAGTGTTATGCCAACCGCGGACAAAAGTATGATTTTTACTCTAAGAAACCGATGTCAATACACTTTTTGCAAGAACACAACGCCAAAGTACATGCATCACGCAGAGCTACGAGATGTATGTAGGAAGTCTAACAAAGTAACAGAAATAGAGGGAATAGATAGAGATAGAGAGAGCATACGGGGAAGCGCTTCAGTAGTCGAAGGCTGAGGATCATGAATAGAGGCGGAGGTGGAAGCGGCTGCGAATTTGGTAGAGAATACCGCGGGAGTGGGACGAGCAGATATCCAATCGTACCCTTTGCTCCGCTTCGTAAGCGCGGGGCGATCATACGGCGTGGCCGTAATCCTTGGCCGGATCTCTCTCTGTGTTATCTTCCCTCCAGTCCCCGCATAGCAATCATCCTCGTCTACTGCCTTCCTCTTCATTGAGTCCGTGATCGAACCCTACGACGACGCCTTTCTCCCTCCCTTCCCTCCCTTAATTAAACGGGATGGAATGTCAGAGGAAGAAGCCCTCGTCCTCGCCGGCCTCCCTCCGACCGCCGCTCGACGCTCTGCCCTCGCGACCAACCAGCAGCAGACGGCAGAACCAAGGAAGCGTACAGTTCGCCCCTAGGGCGAGAGGCAAAGCATTAACGGGCCGGAATTAAGGATCACCATCTCAGCCCATTAGCCCGATCCGAAACATTGCCCAGTTTAATGTATTCATAATTCAACCAACACCCATATTTTATTAAATGAAAATTAATTATTTTTTCTTTTTTCTTTATTTTTTTCGACTTTTTTATTTTTATTTTTTATAATAATATTTTAGTATTTTCTTAAAGTAATGATATAGAGAGGAAAAAAATCTGAGAGATAGGCATGTTTATGTCCACCATTTCTATTTTTGTTGGCTCCATTGAGTTTTTTATTAAAAAATTGTTCTTTGCATATTATTTTTTAAAAAAATTATAAAATATCTTTTCTAAAAAAAAATATTCAAATATGTCGAATAAATATTGGTTTAAAATTCTGAGGCCACTCAGTCAATCAAATGACTTTTTATACTAACTAACACTCAAAAGTCAAATGTCAAAACTTTCTACTGACTTGCGTTCTTGAGTCAAACAAAGTCAAATACAATTTTCACAGCCTAATCTCGATTTGTTCATCAGAATTCTGTCTGCTGGGTTTTTGGTTCTCAGGGAGAATCCGAGTAGCTTCTGTCAATTCTTCTTCTAAAACAATTTTATGTTGGAAAAAGTGAATGAAAACGTGACTTGTGGGTTATAGTCCCACAACGAAAGAAAGCAAGGCTTTCTGGCTGATTCGAAATAAAGGGAGGAGAAAATTCAGGGCCCGGATGACATCAACCCGAGAAGTTCAAAATCAGTTAGGACACGATATGTCCGCATAAGGCAACTTGTTGACTGGCCTACAAGACAAGAAAGGTCGCCAACTTACCTACACGCCATGTGACAAGTTTGTTTACTCGCCATGTGGCAAGCTTGCATGCTTGCCACATGTTGTGGCTTGCTTGCTGGCATGCTTGCTGTCAAGCATGCAGCGTGCCACAAATTGTGGCTTGCTTGTTGGCAGGCATGCAGCTTGCCACAAGCATGCAGCTGGCAAGCATGCAAGCCACAACGTGGCTTGCTTGTTGTGCCTGCAACGAGCTTGCAAGCAGTTGCAAGCCGAACAAAAGCCAAGGCAAGTAGTCTATATAAGACCTTTGTGAGGCAGGAAGCAATACACAACAGAAAAGCTAGTGAGCTTTGTAATAGAAGCTGAAGTGAGTAGTACTCAAGTGAGTTTTGTGTTGAGCATGCTTCCATTCCTCCTTGAATCCCCCTGTTTTCTTCCCTTCTGTTGTGCATTTCTTTTGCTAAATAGAAAGAGTGATAGTGTTCGGATCTAGTTCAGCTCGTCACGACAACTAGTGCTCGGTTGTGCTCGTGATCCTGCCGTTTTTATCCTGGGAAACAGACGTCCACTTAATCCTCCGAGCATCGCGGAGGGGCCGAATTTGTTTTAAGGAGACAGCGCTCTGCTGGACTCGGCATCCACTCTGAGTTCGTGTTCCAGCTCTCGATGTCCTGTCAGCGACTCGGTAGCATTGACTCTGCATCCATTCGGGTCGGAGAAGCCCCTTGGCTCCTCGCCAACTCTCGACGAAGAGGGGTTGCCCGCTCAGCAACTCTCAGCAGCAACTTGGCGCCGCTTAACAACTCACGGTGTTCGCGACTCACCTACTCGACGCGTGGCTTGGCTCGCTAGAGTCGATAGTTTGAAATTATCTGCTCAAACCTACTTAATTGTAATTCCTTGTGCATCTGGTACGCACTCAGAAGCGTGAAACAGAGCTTCTGAGACAATCACACAGATTGTAGCGAGTTTACTCCCAACAAATAATTCCTTGTACCATCTCTTCTTCTTCCATGGAAACCCTATATGTGTTACCGCCTCCATCTCTTTTTTCACTACAGCGTTCTCTTCACAAATACTATAAATTGCTAGAAGGCTATATGGGCCAACTTCTACTTTGTTTCAACAAATCCAAGCCTCTAATGATCAGTTTCTTGCTATGAAGAAGGAAAATCACTAAAATCTAATCAAATCTTGAGTGATTTGGCAACATAAATATTGTCAATGTTCCTCTTTTCACTTAAAACAAATGTAATTGGCTGAACATAAAGTTCATTGGAGGGATATATTTATGTAGCTGACCCTGATAGTTGGAATTAGCACATTTTACAGATGATGCTTAAACTAGCATTGGTTTGTATGGTGACTAAATCTTTTAGCCTTCGCATAGTAATTTCACATGACAATTAGAGATAGTTTTTACCATGAGGTCATGACTATAATCTTTGTTAATTTTACCTTATTTATTGGTAATTCTTTTCTGAAATAATTCAGCCATTCATATTTTATTGGTTTTGTAGGTTGGATCATCCTCGATGCCACAACTACCCTATCAGAAAGAACTTTTCTCTTCACTAAGTTCATACCATGCAAAGCTTGTTGGTGAAAGCTACCTAGCCAAAGAAGACCTGTGTACGAGTGCACAGATGTCCAGGAAATTCTTGTTCAAGCATGATTGTTAACATCAAACAATGGCGAAAAGAATTTCAAGTTGGGTATATATTTGTGGTGTAGACCCAGTTTCCATAAGTATGACTTGCCCATTTACTGGTAGTGGATTATCCCACTAAATGATATATTCACATACGGCTAGTGGATTTTTCTTATTTTTAGTACTTAAAAGCTGTTGTGTTATTTTCCTCACAAATACGCAACTTGATTGTATTTTCATGATAGCTAATTGCACATAAATTTTCATCCGGAATTTATGAAGATGAATGTATATTCATAGTAAGTAATTTTAATGTACACTCTAAAGTTACAATTAAGTCTATTAATGTTTTTCTGCTCATCTTAAGCTAGTAAAGGTTTCTTAGCAGTTATTAGGTTGTATCTCGATTCATTTTTGCTCATCTGCTCACGGACTCAGAACAAAGAAAGTGTGATTAGCTTTAAGGTCCCTGCAACTCCAGTTATGTCCTCTACGTTGCAGACCAGCGGATAGGCAAAAAGAATTAATTTCATATTCTTCTGATAAGAAATAGGAGAACCTGATCGACTAAAATCAGCTGCAGTTCTTCATTTTTTTTTTATCAAAGGTAAATATGTATGTGAAGCGAAAAGAGTCATACAACACCATATTGCTCACGGCTCCCGCTTGTCATGTCCAGACAAATGCTGAATCGGAGCAAAAGAAATCCATAGGGGCGCTAATAGACATAGTACTGTACACAAGGATTGACACTGTACACAATAAGCACTAGGTTGATGTATGCAAACACAAACCTTCATCGCAGTTGCACAATCTCAGGTACATACACTGTCATATAGGGTTGGTAATTTTTCCTGTGGATTTGGGACCTTGCAGGAAAAAAAAAAATCTAAAATAGGGATAAGGATCCCTGATTTTTCGAGGATAGGGTAAGTATGAGAATACTATCCCCAACCCCGAACCCGTGCCGAATATTATTATTATTAATATTAATAAATAATAATATATTTTTTTTAAAAAATATTAATAATAGTG
>JBBMJZ010021129.1:0-10707 GCA_037833815.1 Zingiber zerumbet | reverse complement strand
TATCTAGTCATCGGTGACCTGATGAGACTTTCCATTGCCTAACATCAGGTCAACCTTAACCTACTAAAGCTTCTTCACCAAGTGTCTGGTCCTCCTTAACTCACTTGGATTTCTCTTGCCAACCTTCTTGTTGGACTTTCAATCACTAAATGTTCAGCCAACTTTTAACCTACTTAGACTTTGCTCTTACCAACCTTTCCGTTGGATTTTCGGTAACCAAGTGTCTGGTTATCCTTTGGCTCACTTGAATTTTTCTCTTACTAACTTTCCTGTTGGGCTTTTAGTCACCAAGTGTCCGGTGAACATTTGATCTACTTAGACTTTCCTCTTTCTAATCTTCCCATTAGACCTTTGATCATCAAGTGTTCAATTTTTCATGATCCACTTAGACTTCTCGCTCGTGCTAAGTATTTGGTCAACCTTGACTCTTATGTATTGATCAAACATCAAAATTTAAGCAAGAGTCAATCCAAGCTTTGTCAACCTTGACTCGAGGTTAATTGCACCAATAAACCGTGTAACTTCCTATAACTGATGCCTTACCTATGTGTAACTTATCCGTCATATCCAAGTTCGGCTTTGTTGAGTTCACTCCAAAAATGACAGAAAGATGACTTGGCTATTTACCGAGCCTACCCCATAAGAGACCACCAGACCTATCGGTAGCTCATCGCAGGCTCAACCTATCAAGATCGAACTCCAGGCTAGGATCAGATGACCTCGGCAGAGTTGATCTGACCTGCCCTGAGCTCAAGACTAGTCAAACCAATGTAACCTAACCCGAGTTCCGGCCGACCTCAACTCCAATTTTGCCTTGACTCGTATCTACTCCAAGTCTAAATTGATCAAGTGTGGAGTCCATACTTTCTCCCACGTCAATCATATTGGCCAAGCTAGTGAGCTGATCTAGCTTGGTGGTTCAGTTTGTTCAAGAGAATTAAGTAAAACGTGAGTCAATCACTCTAAACACTTTAGCTAATTTGAGCCTGTAGATATGCACTCAATCAAGCCAAACAAATAGATTTTATTAAAGGCAAATTAGAAGGTACGTACTTTAAAAAGATAAACAAATAGGCTTTAACTATAAATTATATTTTCACAAGTAAACTACTTTAATTTCAACTAAAGAAAAACATCTAGGACCACTTTTAAAACGTCTAAAAACTTGTAGTTGCGGTTTGCTGATTCCCCTCTTATGTAACAAGTGACGAGGGAACGACCTCACCTTCCATTAATAATGTTTTCCATTTTTTTTCCTTCACTTGCTCTCCACAAAATCTCCAATCCATTCAAATCCAAACTAATTTTAACCTCGTTAAATTGAACCAATTAATTAATTAAGCCTGGTGAAACTAAAACACATGCAATTAGCTGCCGGCACGGAGTCAAGTGGCTGTCATTACTTTAATAGAAAAGGCAGTAGCAGCTGGATTAGAACTAGTAGACCATGCATCATTATCATTCAAGTGGCAGTTGCCCTTTCTTGTCAAGGACTTGTCCTGTTTTAAATGAAAAGGTGGTGTTCTAGGGCATGCACGCATTGATGCAGGCCTTAGAGAGGGATGATGCAATGAACAATCACCTTCCATTCAAGGGTTGATCTTATCCTCTCCTTGTTACTCATAATTCAAAGGAATCAAACTATGTGTGCCTTAATTAATTCCACGCACTGTGGCCACAGGGATCTCATCTCGCTCTGCATGACTAGCCTCTTTCGTAGAGCAAAAAATGGGAGGGAGAAAGTCCCTTTCTATATTGTTCGTCTTTGGCATGCTGTGGATTCCATGATCGAACTCAGTCGCAATTAGGAATGGAGATGCTCGCAGAACAGCCACAGACTCCACGTTTTCTTCTCCATGCTAAGATTCCTTAACCACGTTATAGTCTGGTAGCATATTTGTCTTCTGTAAATGAGAAGAAAGAAAAAAAAAAAGAAATGAAAACATTTTTCTCACTCAAAGCGCCAGGTGGCGCGCTCACGTCGAGCGCCGTGGGGCCGCGATCCGGCCGCCGACGAAGTGCGCGACCGACACGGCGACGTGGACGAGGGGGCCTTCGAGAATGAGGGAGAAAAAAGGGGTGTCGGGGGACCTCGTCGAGCGCGCGAGCACGTGCCGGGCGTCGAGGCGGGGGCGGTTGCGACGTCGCCGTCCGTTCCTAACCGCCCCGGCGGCACTTCCCGGCCACCGAAACCGACTGAAAGCCAACGTCGACCGGCTCCTGCTGTCGCCCTGTTCCTAGCTCCCATCCGCCAACAGCGAACCCTCGTCCGTATCCACCGCACCGTCCAGTAATCTAGTTAACTAGCTAAAGTGATATTCGGATGGTAGAATTATTTTATTATGTAAAAATTTATTTCTACGGAATTTATTCCCTGAGAATTAAATATTCTCCAACTTAGAAAATTATTCGATATTTACCTCTTTCCATTTCACTAAATAAATAAATAAATAATCCGTCGACGTAGAACATTTACCAAAATGACATGGCCGCATTGGCACGTGAGAACCATTTGACAGGAGAGCTCGCGATCATTTGATTCTGCGGTGCCTCTTTGCGGATGGTGATTGATGTGGGCCCATGCCACGTGTGCTCGAGGCGGGATTTGATGCGGCTGACGTGGCAGTAGGAACGCCTGCTCCATCCATGCACGTTGCCTATTGGATAAAATGACATGAGATGTTATTTAGATGAAAATAAAAATTATTCACTTTAAAAAATTGAAATAATGAATTTTTTTAGAAATATAAAAATAAATTGGGATTTCATAGATGGTAAGTGATGCGGTGACAAGAAAGGGTCCACCCTACAGGGGACCGTTGTCACGGTGGAGGTTAAAGTTAAGACGGTCAATGTTCTAATATCAACTGCCGGTCGGACGGTCATGTCCCGATCAGGAGGAGAAAAATCCGATCCGACATCACCTCTGACTCGCCCCATGCGTCGAGCACCCGATGCTCAATAATGGAGGATGTCAAAGGGGATATGTAGAATATAGGCCGAGCGCCTACACCTCTTGACCTTACAATAGTACTCGGAATAGAATAGCAGAGCGAAGTTATGACCGAGCGGACTGGATATAGGAACAACAATGTTACGGCCAAGCAGACTACATACAAGAACAACAAAATTCCGACCGAGTGGACAATAGAGTTCCGGCCGAGCGGCTATCCTGCTCGGCCTAGTAATAGACACAGCATGCTATCTTTCGACATCCCTTTGGAAGCTAGTGTCGCTGACAGGTGGCATGGTCAAACAGAAGATCGTATGGCGGAAGCTTCCACTGTCACTTCAGAGATATACTCGGTATGTTAAGGTACTATGTCAGGGACACTTTACTGACAAGTCTTTCAGGAAAACTTTAGAATGTGTGCTCGTCTTGTGAAGCGTGCACGCGCGCTACAGAAGCTCTATACAAAGGGGGTCCAAGCATCGGCGGAGGTATGCGCAATGCACTGTTATTGCTGCTGTTCATTCTCGTTGTCTTTGCTCCGCTTTCTATTTCATCGTCGGTGACTAACTTAAATGTTGGAGGGTCAATACTAAAACTTCTTCTCTAGCTCGGTACTGATATGAGCTATGTTGCATATCAGAGCGGAGTTTAGATAGGGTCAGTAGAAACGTTATATTTTGAGCATTACGTCCCTTCTAATTTCGGACCGGATGAGTAAGTAAACAAAAGTTATGGGTATATATATTAACATTTAGCACGAGGGAAAATTAACTCGAAGAAGAAAACAAGTTAAAGTATGTACAGCACGAGTTGCACCTAATGAATATCAAAAATGAGAGTTTAGTCAAATATTTCCAAAAGAACGTGCAAGAGAACAAATAAAATAGAACCGCATGTGTAGTGACACTTATATATATTTTATCCATTCCAAAAAGAGCTCAAATATAAAATAGTTTCCATGTTTATAATAATTTTGACCGAAACTAATTAATTTTAATTAACTAAGGTTTTGAGCTAAAAGGCAATTCTTTAAAATTTAAATCTTACATGGGCTTTTTTGGTAAATGGGCCCTCAGAAAGGCATTATACAAAATTATTGATTTTGACCCCTAAAATTATCTCAATCATGTTAAATGACCGATAACATTCAATAAAAAAAAATCTATAACAAAAAATGGCCACCAAAACACACCCAATCACTCCCCCTGTCCCTTAGTTCACAGTTGCACACATAAATATAATAGTCTTTTCTAGAAACGTTTAAATATATATCATTTTTAATAAACATAAAAAACCAAGGCAGCCTTAACGAACCGGATACGTCAAATCTGAAAGCAACACTTGCGTTATTAGTGTAATCAATTATTAGTTCACTTTTAGCGTAGAGTCCCCGACGCTTGGCCCATGTTTTTTTGTCGTCGACCAATGATACAAGGGTTACTCCCCAACCCCATGAAGATCAAGGATTAATTACTTATATACATCTAATTACACACTTAGAGCACCTTTAATACAAGGTTAGTCAAAGGTTTGTAAATTTAAAAAATCTCAAAAAAAAAAAATTGAATGATTGTGAGAGATTTTTAGTTTAAGAGTAGATTTAAAAAACTAAATCTATTTTTTTTTCTCTTAAAAGTGGAGTGAAAAATTAATGATAAGATATATAGCATGTTTGACTTTTTCAAAATAATTAAAAAATAATCATTATTTTATGAAGCATTTAATTATAATGTTTTATATCATAAATTGTTAATGATAATTAGAGTTATATTTGATAAGTTAAAAAATATACAAATGACTATAATTAAATTAAAATTTGTAAGTTAATTAAATATTAAATAAAAATTATAAATTAAATTAAATTAAAAATCATAAGTTAATTAATTTATTGATTAAAAATTATAAATTAAATATCATAATTAATTAAAATATTAAATGAAAATTATATAGAGATATTAAATGAAATAAATAATAAATAAAGATATATAATATGTAATATAAGGTCTATAAAAAAAATTGGGTTTTTGTTAAATTGCCAGAATCTGGTCAGCCAGAATACATACATCCATGCATATATATGGACATTTTAGTAATATCATATGGATATATTAGTTACATGCACGTACATGCATACATTAAAATTAGAAAGATAGAGATTTATAGCTGGCAGATTCTGGCTAACAAGATTTAATGAAAAAAATTATGGGTAGTACTAAATAGCCAGAATCTGGTCAGCTAGAATGAAATCCTGACCATTCATTTTTTGATTGACATGCATTATTTAAGATTACATGCATTAATTAATATTGCATGCAATAATAAAATACTTTATATTCAGATTCTGGTCATAAAGATTTACCGAAAAATTATATAGAGATTTTTTTTTTTTATGAATAGAATAGCTGATTTTAATGTGGTATATTGGGACCATAAAAAAGTTGATTAAGAGGTTTAACTTAATGGAGGTGCCTTTGGAGCTGGCCTAAATATTGATGATCATGTGCATGCATGCATTGCATGACTAGACCTGCAGTAATAGTTTAATTAATTAAATTAATTCCATTTCCATTTTAATTCATTAATAAACTTCTCTAAATATAGTTGTCATTGTACTTCATGGGAGAGGTAGAGAAGGGAACACTACCTTAAATTGTTAGGACGTCCAACCAATTATAAGACACTGACCCTAGCTACGACCAGTTAAACATGGGAGCATCTGGCTTTGTCCAGCTTTGTATTTTTGCCCTGCGTTGCTTTCTCCTTTCTTCTAGCTTTGGACTCATGCATTCCGGTGGGTATTACTATTTGTGTGTGTATATATATATATTAATATATATATATATATATATACAGGCGAGAATGTCTAAATAGTTAGGGGTTTGCAGTAGCTAGTGGAGTTATGAGAGGGAGGGTTGGACCATGAACGAGTGGTTGCTCTCTGAGAAGGATAGCGGGGAGGGCCCCTACTTAGGGCATCTTCATTCACACGTCCTTTTCCTTCATTTATTCGGCACTTATATTCCACACAGTTAACTAATTGTTTCTGTTCAATTAACTATGTACACACATATATGTGTGTGGGTGTGTATGCACACGTATATTTCCCTTCCATGCAAATACAAAAAATACCGAATGGACTAATAAAATTGAAATTATTTTACCTTGACGTGAGAACTAATTTGTTCGAACTGTGCGTGCATGTTGACGTGCATGGCGTGGGCGACAAATATTGGTGAGGAGTTCGTTGTGGCGAGGTGGGGCCGCGGCGAGCGCCATGCACGCACTGAGCCTCGACGGCGAACCCTGAACTGCAACTTTGTTCTGTCGTCCATCCCGTCGCTTTAATTTACTATCATTCATATTCAATTCGATGGAGGGCACGTCACTGTACCTGCGTCAACCTCCTCATCAATGCCGCGACCACGACAACGCACATCCATCCATTCACACTCTCCCCCTCCTCCTTTTTCTTCTCTCTTTTATTTTTCTTTTTCTTTTTTATTTTTAAAAGAACTTTGAATAATGATCAGTGATCATGTGAAGAAGAAGAAGAAGAGGAGGAGGAAATGGTTTACGTGATCAGTTTTTGCATGATGAGGATTGCTTACGTGCATGAATAATATTTCTTGTGCGTGGGGAAATTTATAAAATTGAGCATCGAGAACAAAATCGATCGATCGCCTTTTGTAAAAGAAAAAGAAAAGGATCGAGATCATCGCTAATGGTTTTGTGGCGAAGTCAGTCCACGATGGCTTTCATGGCAGGCCAGGGTCCTCGTACAATGATACTTGCAATAATTTTGGCCGAGACAGTGATTTTTCAGTCTCTCTTCCGGAGATTTGTAGCTGTAGCATCAGATATTAGATTGGAAAAGGGGAAGAAAACAACAATTAATGGGAGACTAAAAAAAGAGAGGAATAATATTATTCGGGTATGAAAATCTAACCAGCGGTAAAAATCCACTGAGGCATAAAGAACGATGACCCTGAGGTCGATCATGTAGGAGAGACAACCTCCGGTGTCTTTTGTAACCACTATATTTTTGTAATATTAGTAACCGTTGTATGCCAAGAACTCGGGAGGTTCGTAGGTCGGCAACTCGATGAGTCGGCAACTCAGGAGATCTAAACTTGGTAAAAATTTAGAGTGAAATCCAAATTTTTAGTTGCTCTCAAGGGCGTTGGCTCCTTCCTACCTCAAAATACCTCGCCTATGGATTGATTCTACTTTGCTTCCTCTCGAGGTCGATTGCTATTGATCACACAAGTCAAGTGCTATAACCTCACTAGTAAAGCACACTCGAACCCAACTCGAATATTTGCCACTAGTAAAAACTAAAATACTATATCTAAAATAAACTAAAATATATATGAAAATTTGTTCATCATGAATACATAGACCTTCACGAATTCGATCTAATTAACGACCACAAATTCGATTAGAAAGAGTAATTGCGTTTAGTGAATTGCCAAACCTCATCAAATTATTGAAAATTATTGATTAAGTAGCTTTCGGTGGGCTTAATATCGTTTAATTAATTGCATGATGGAGGAGCGTGAGTCTACAACACATGGAGGTGGGCCATTCCCTGTAATGAGATTTTTCTCCTTGTCCACTGTCGGCGGACAAGCTTAATTATAATTTATTAAGGTTACATAGTGAACTAATTAATATATAATAATACATTTTCTAGGTTTAGATTCTAGACACTCTTACGATTACTATTAATCGAATTTTATTATTTTATAAATATTTATCAGTTCAAAAGTAATATATGTATATATTATCATTTTTGAAGAAATTTTGGAGCTAATAATCATGAATTATCACCATTATTGATTCCTGCTTTTATAGTGGATGATGGACCAATCACTTTTAATTTGTCTTCGTATTGTCCAAGTGGGATTTCATAAAATGAAAATGAACTCATTTAATTATTTATAATTATGTTTTTTTCACTTCTCTAAAAAATATATATTTTATAAAAAAATAACTAAAAGTAAAGGGGGGTTGGTTAAATTATTTCCATAATTTTGAGTTGTTAAATATCTCAAACAATAAATTACCGCAACACTATCTGTTATATCCCTAACAAAAATATTCAACTCCACACTTATCTTCTATATATTATATTTAAAAAATCATTAAAAAAAATATCTTGACCCAACTATTATCATGTATATATCTTAATAGTGATATGAAAGTATAGTGTCTGTTAGCAGAATACTAATTAATTTTTATTTTATTAACATTCATTAATTTAGCTTAACTAATTAATTATTGACTTCTTTTTGGATGTATAATTGCTGGGGCTAAAATTGCACGTGCCTCAAGAATCATGCACGAGGTTGGCTGTGTCAATTAAAGAATGATTAACGCCGGTCCCTAATTATAATTAAGCATATCAGTATATCACAAGAAACACTAATATTTTGCTTAGTGGAAAATCATGCCAGTTAATACGATTGAATTTTGAAGTTTTTAATTAAACTCTCAACAAATCAAGTCAACTGTAATTTGTTTGCTTAATCATTGAAAATTAGTTTGTAAACTTGTCCTTGTCAAAATTAAATATTCTTGTATTTTCATTGCACCTGTACAGTGAAGTGTGTCAGTCGTCTACACGTCAAACATTATTCATAGATAGAAAAAAAAAACCTTTCTCTATTTTGCATATCAAACTTGAAATAAAAACAGTCGAGAGACTGTGGAGTAGGGGACCTCGTGTGAAGATAAGCATCAAAATTTAATGTAACAAGGCTAGCTAATTGATATTTTTTGTTGACCTTTGACACAAACTATTTGATCTCTTAAGTTTTATTAACCTCTTAAATTCAATTATTAAAAGATCATATTTCTTTGCTCTTTTCAATTGCAATGTACAATTTACGAGAATGCTAGATGGAAGAGATTCATGCCAATAATCAATTTCAATTAAATAAAATTTAATTTTTAGTATAAATATACAATTATTTATTTATTTATTTATTTATATTTAGTTGCGTTGTACAACGCAGCCGGACAGGGACGGCTTAGAATTCTTCCGGGCGATCTGACCGTCCATGGTTAGCGAGCTAACGGATCGGAGCATTACGGATGCTTTGACTCCGAAAAGAAGGAAAGAATAAAAAAGAAAGAAAGAAAAGAAAAGCCCGAGCGGTGCTGTCGCGGCAACATGCAAATCGCTCCCTGAAATTAATAAAAAATAACATTAAATCCCGTTTGCGTTGCCGCCGCCGCTGTAGCTGTGATTAGCCCCGCACCCACCGCGGCCTCGTCCGCCGATTTCGACGTGCGCCACCGAGCCCCGCGCGGCTCCCACCGGACGTGCCGCTGGCCCACGCACGCCCGTCCGTCGACCTCAATTCGTCCAACAGCAACGATGTCAAGTGAATCCGCCTCGCTGATTGCTAGCTAATGAATGCACTGTGTGACTCTGTCCTGCGTCGCGCCTTTCTCTGCTGTTCGATCTGGACGTGTTCGACGTCCGCCTCCGCCAGATCCTCGTCTCCGAATTCACTTCTGAACAAGAAGAAAAAAAAACATTCGGTAATTCGCCAGGTCCACAGTCTCACTCTCTTCGATGGAATATTCATTGCAGTGGTTGCCCTTTATCCGAGGGCGCTTTAACTTCTCTCTGGCATCCACATCACTCCGACGACTCCTCCGAGCTTTTCTATAAAGTTTCATGTTTTCGTGTCGATCCCCGTCGATCTCTTGAGAATTGAACGAGAGCGATTTTTATCGACTGCGGTCCTAACAATTTTCCTGGAAGTTTCCAACGGAAAAAGCGATCAAAACAAAAGGAAAGGCGTTTTACCATCACGGGTAGAAGATTCACTGCTGCGCCATGGAAAGGAATTCGAGGAAATGTCAATTCTCCTCTCTGAGACCTGCTGCAACTGTCTTCTTACTCTCCCTCGGCGTGTGGTCAAAAAACCTCAAAAGCTCACACATACAAAACGACACGGATAGCAACTGCTTTCCTCTTTCCTCCCACTTTAAAAGAGGAAGAGGAGGAAGAGAAAGCGAGGGAGGAAAAGGTTTGTGGAGAATCAGAGAAAGTCTGTGCTGCACTGCAAGCTTGGCGCTTATATACGCTGACGCTTTGGCTTTCTTTCCGCCGCCGCTTGGTTCTCAGCATCTGGTCCGGCATGGGTGGGCACTCCTGCTGCTACAAGCAGAAGCTCAGGAAGGGCCTCTGGTCGCCTGAGGAAGATGAGAAGCTCATCAAACACATTACCAAATACGGCCATGGCTGCTGGAGCTCGGTTCCCAAGCTAGCAGGTAACTAGTTAGGTGCGACCTTGTTTTAGTTCGGTCTAGGTTTGGTGATTTAATTCTCGCTCGACGAATGGCATGCCATGGCAGGGCTCCAGAGGTGTGGGAAAAGTTGCAGGTTGAGGTGGATTAATTACTTGAGGCCTGACCTCAAGAGAGGCACATTCTCGCAGCAAGAAGAAGACCTCATAATTGAGCTCCATGCCGTGCTGGGAAACAGGTACTTGAGCTTTGAGATCGCGAGCCGTCGGCGGCGTCGGCGTCGGCGTCGACGAAGGGTTGGATTTTTTTTGTTGTTGTTGATGGCAGAGGGGGATTGTGTTTCAGGTGGTCGAAGATTGCGGCGCATTTGCCTGGGAGGACGGACAACGAGATCAAGAACTTGTGGAATTCGTGCATCAAGAAGAAGCTGAAGCAGCGAGGGATCGATCCCAGCACCCACCAGCCGGTGGCCGACAGCGCGGTGGCTAGCA
>JBBMJZ010021082.1:0-10709 GCA_037833815.1 Zingiber zerumbet | reverse complement strand
TATGACATAACAAATAAATATATAAAATTAAATAACCGCAATGGAACTTGAATGCAGCGGACGAGCCATTGTCGTCTTCTAGATTCTGAAATCCAGTGGAAGAAAAAGGAGCAAGGGGGTAGTCTTTGATGTGGGAAATCGCAAGTGTACGTCAAGTAATAAAATATTCGATCCACAGGGACAGTTGATTAAGCACCAATTGATTTCGCATAGACGTTCGAAGGTTGTTGGTTCACGAGAGTAAGTGGGAAATCTTGAGTTGAGATAGCAAGAAAGAGAGGTTTGAGAGAGAGGGATACAGATAGAATCATAGAAAGTGGCAGTGAGATCGCTAAGAGAAGGCAGTGGTGAAGGGCAATTCTAGTATTTCAATTTTACCTAAATGAATGTAAATACTTAATCTATATTTGGTTTCCCATCCTCAATGGGTATTTATGTAGGTAGACTATCCTATGGTATCCGATGTGATTTTTTGCTTCTATAACGGCGTATCAACCCTAATCATATCTACAGTGAATTAGGTTTGATCCATTAAGCTCTATGATGGCCTAGGGCTCCTCGCGGCAAACCGGATTGTACTTTCGTATTCGACTCTCTGCGTCTCGGTTTTCTACGGGTCGGAGGTCGTGTTCTCCTTTCATTTCATCCCCAATCCCTCGTGGGATATAAATCTCGTGCTTTTGGCATTGAGATCTTGTTAATACGGTAGATCCGGATCATAAACACACATTTTCTCAAACAAAAACATGCAAACATATAGATTAACTGAAAAGATGTTCACATAATAAAAGGGCTACTCCCTACATCCTAGAATAATGAGAACTACTCCATAACAAATGTATTACAATCCAAAGATAACAATGAAAGCATTCATACAATCAAATTAGAGAATAGAGTTAAGAGATGCTTAGGGAGAAGTCTTCGTAGTAGTTTTTGCGCCGAAGGTGGATGGAGCGTTGGCACTGACCATGGCCGCCCGTGGCGCAAAGACCGAACTCGCCATGTGCCGTGGCGTTGGTCAAGGTCGCCCATGGCAAGTTCTGTCCTCCTGCCACGGCCGCTCGTGGTAGGCCAGGGTTTCTGGATTTGGGCATTTTTGCTCCCCTCTATTGATCCAATCTTTGCTCCTGTCATCAAAAATAAACGAGAGCAGTATCTAGGAACAATAAAATATGAAAATGAAGCATAGAATCAAATTACCATGAATTATATATGCAAAAGTGAGTCTAATGTAGTGCGAAAATAAGATAAAAACCTTATATACTTCACACTTATCAGTCTTCCTTCGGAATTAGGGATCCGACATCGAACTCTCTACGTCTATGGGGATGCAGACAACTATCGATCCCTAATCCAATCCAGACCATACCCATACATAGTGGATCCACATTCATTATCAGCCCATAAATAATGACGGTGTGCATTTAAGGTTTTACACATGTGAAGTCTACATCCAATAACCAAAATCCAATAAACTTAAGTTAGATTACATAATGAATTTGGTTTCTTAATGGCATAAATTCGTATGTGACAAGTCACATGTGAGCCCACCTAAAGGAAATAAAATCCAACAACTTTATGTTCTGCAATGAAAATCTCAGGGGTGGTGGTGTGTGCTTTAGTCCAAGAGTACTTAAGACAGGAATATAGTACGAGCAAAGGATAAATTGACTGTACTGTATTTTTTTTCACCTTTTTTGCTTTTTTAAAAGACTGGATCAACCATCTGCTCTGTAATGTCAGTCACCAGTGAATCAGTTGCAGTAGGAAGGAAATTGTAATGTTCTTTTCTAGGTTAATATGCCATCTTGTTTGATTTTTGTGTTCTTTAGTTTTCCTTCTTTTGTAACTTAATTTTCTTGTTTGCTGGTATTTAGTATGGTTTTTTTTAATAGCTAACAACATTCATATAATTTGAAGTGGTTAATGTGCGTCAAGTTCATGGAGAATGTTTTGAGGAAGGTGGTATAGTTTAAGTCAAAATTTTCCATGCATGTAAATTGCTAAGCTAATATGAAGGTACATTAAATTAGATGTAGACTCATGAGGAAACTAAGAAATTAAGATATTGGCAAACATTTTTCTTGTGTGATCTAATGGTTAGGAGGAGGTAATTGTATTCTTTTTTAGTAACAAAATTTTCCTTCTATATTGAGGTGGAAAGTAGAATGTTCTTATAAATGGTAATGTAGTTTTAGTCATCTCCATGGCGACTTATTTCACATGTCAAGTGTATGTGATATTGATAGTCAGTATTTATTGTATTTATTAATTATTTTAAATTTCTAGATCATTTAATCAGACTAATAATTAATGAGCTTTAGGATGAAGACACTTTCTGGTCCTTCTAAAATGATCTTCTATTTCAGGATAAAGATGAAGAGATACTACAAGTTATATATAAAATTATCTTCTGATGCCTTTACTAACCATTTACTGCATTTCCTTTACCTCTCTTATTAGAATTTTTTTGGCTTTAATTTAATGTATTCTTTAATCAAACAGAAACTCCATTCACTGCAAATAATTCATCCCCCAAGGTGAGATTGAATAAGTTGTTTCTGGTTATTCTCCTCTTCTATTTGGCAATTTATATTTATCTCATGTTTCCCTTTGATTTAAATTCAGAGAATGGGCCATACATCATCAAAATTGGCCATTGCTTCAGATTCGAAGTTAATAAACTCAGTGGCCTTAATTCCTTTGTCATCTGCATCTAGAGCCGATCTGTCATCTTCTATGAGTGATTCTTTGCCGTCGGATCCAACTTTAACAAGGAAGCTGTGCCAGTCCCCCGGCCATGAACTCTCACAGGAGATATCTGACAGCACAATAGCATCCCTTCAATCTGTTGATGAGAACAGCTCTGCTGGAGCAAGGCCATCATTTGTGCTCTCTTCCTGCAGCAATGACTTCTCCATAGGCGGTTCCCATGGTGGGTCTTCTGATGCCTGGTCCACGCGGGCATTCTTTGAGCTTGTGGCTTCTTCAAATAAGGACAGATGGTCAGCTGGCAGTGTCAACCTTACATCATGTAGAAGCCAACGAGCTTGCCCAAATCCTCCGGATACACCTCATCAGAAGATTTGCAAAGCATGCTCAAAGCGATTAACAGGGCACTGTGTGGTTGCTGTTTTGGTTTGTGGTCATCTTTATCATTCCGAATGTTTGGAGAAAGTTACTATTGAAACCAACCGATATGACCCACCTTGCCCTGTCTGTACGCATGGAGAAAAATCTGCAATAAGGCTATTCGAGAAGGCTGGCATGGACATAATCAAATCTTGCAAGGGTAAAATGGCAGAAACTGATGCACTTGGAGACGCTCAGTCTGATGATGGGAAGGGGGCTCGAAAAAACCTCAAAATAGGAACCAATTCGAAGTGGAGATCTTACAGAAGGTCTTTCTTGAAGCAGTATTTTTCCCTTGCTAAACCATCACAATCAACATCCAGAGGTGGACCTAAGATGAAGAAAGGATTCTGGGAAAAATATCGTCGCGAGTGAAGATTCGAATCATCAGTAAGTTTTAGAAGCAGGATTATCGATGAAACTTATTGCATAAGCAGATTAGGCTGTGGCAAAATCACTCTGATCTGGGAAAAAAAAAGCATCACAAAATTAGTTTGCTGTTCACCTAGTAGATCAATATGCAGAGAAACAGGTGAAGCTGGGAGAAAATGAAGCCCTGAATCAAGCCCCTTCAATAATTTCCCCCTTTCTGTGAAATATCTGATTCTAGGGCACCTGGTAGTAGCATCTGAGAATTTATTTTAATTGTTGGCAAATCTGCTGTCTAAAATTTGGCACTCCCAGTGACTTTGGGGAGCATAGGCTGAGTAATTGTATGCTATATACGCTCATCTTAATATAGAACTTGTCTTCTGGTCCCCAATGTTTTTAATTTTAATATTTGATTAATTTTAGAGATGATAGATCCGGTTTTATGAAAGTTTTTCATTAATTATCATGCAAGTCAGAGAAGCACATATGACATGAATTTTTGGAACTTGCCAATTGTAATGTCTCGATCACAACGTTGTTTGTGCGGGTTCATTATTTAGTTTCAGGAAATGTTTGCTTTACGCATCAATTGCCTGGCTTGAGTTTCCTTGCAATAGGAATACATATTACTATTATTATTTTGAGTAATGATTTTTAGAGAACAAATTTAGGGGTAGACATAAATTTATGGTTCATTATTTTTATTTTTATATGTTTATCATTTTACGTATCTATTCTTAAATTTTTCCTAAGATTTTTTTCTCTGTAAATTATTTTTTTTAAAAAAATAAATAGCATCTAAGATGAGTAAATAATGTAACTTTCTTATGGGAATGAAAAAAATAATATAATTATTAATTTATAGAAGGCAACCCCTGCCCTAAATGATAACACCTTATAATTATATTATTTTTAAATTATAAAATAATATTTTAAATTTAATGGATAAATTATGGGAAAAAATTAAAAAGGATGTTTTTAATTATCATTGGGTCCCTTCCTTTTTAAACTTCAAAATATCACTTTTTATTTTAAAAATATTCTAATTTCAACTTTTTCAACATTATTATAGCAACTTGATACTTTATATATATATATATATATTTATAAATTTACTCAAATTTATTTTTTAAAAATAAAATTAGTATAGCAACCTGATTGTAGCGATCATTTAAAGTAATTTGTTTTTTATAATGATTTGATTTACAAAAAATAATTAAGATTAAATAATATTAACTAGGTTAGTAAAAGTTTATATAAAAATGTATGTATAATATTTTTTTGAAGAAATTAAATTTTAATTTTACACGTTGTCATTCCGAAAAGTGTCGGACTTCATCGTGCGTGCAGACGTGCAGTTCCATGCCTTCACCCACAATTAAGTAAATAAATAATAATAATAATAATCATAAAATTACCCTGAGATAGCATCATCATCGCCGCGACCACAGCCGACAACCGCCCCATCACCGCCTCCGGCTTGTCACCAACGGCTCCTCCGCCCACGCCACACCATCGATCCCCGCAGGCGCCACCCGTGCACCTCTTCCCCCAGATCCGCCACCATCTCACCGCTGCGCCGGCCCAAGCCCCAGTGGGCGGCGCTCATTCGGGACGCAACCTCTGATAGCCCAGCCTGCAGTCTCCGCAGCCGAGTCGCGAATCCTCAGTTCGCCCCAAGCCGAACCAGAGAATTTCCATTCCTTCCATTCCGGACCAACCCTCGTTGGCTTGTTCACCATACGAGAAAAGGTGGCTTCCGAAGGAGATTGAGTCTCTTCCGTTGTCAAACCGGAGCTGAGATCTCCTAGACCTTGGACCCCATCCTGCCTCAGGCATGTAACGACGTATTCAAATTTCAAATGGACAGCGGTTAACGACTTGATGATCTTTGTTCTTTGATTAATTTTACTTGTACAATTATCCTTTTTTTCCCCTTTGACCAGAAAATAGCTTTATCTCAAGGTATATTGTTGATAATCTTTGGTTGCACAGGAATGCCGAGCGGTGGGCGTTCACTAACTTTTGGGTTCTTCACTTCTGCGTTTCTCCGTTTCGGTCTAGGTACATAATCTCTTTCACACACATGACAGAAAATCGTATAAGATTACACGTTATTACTGTCGGCCTTCATTATCTGACTTAGTGTACGGAAGGATAGACTACCAAATCTAGCATAAGCTCTTGTTTCTCTTCTTTGTTAGGTTCTATTCCTGATTATGTTTCAAAATCTAGCGATAAATCAGATCTCTCACTCCATTCAGCCAATCTAACATGAAGAATAAGAGAAATGATATCAGTAACTGCTTGATATTGAGAATACAAAGAATATATTTGTTTATTTATATGTGCTGCTTCTTTTCATCCTTAGGACCCTCAAGGTTTTAATGATTTAATGTCATAACGATTTACATTCATAAAGTTAGCATAATGGTTTTGTTGGGAAAAACATATTACTTTGTTGTTTATATTATCACTAAGGTTTGAAAAACGTATGCAAATGCTATATGGTCAATATACTACATAACACATGCGGTAGACAGGGGTATGTGCAGTTACTATTCAAAATATTAAAAAAATATATATTTTGATAAAATTCTATGACACTCACATATATACGATAAAGTATACTAATTACTGCATTCAATTCATACTTTCACATAGAATATATATATCAATCATTTAATGAATAAACATATGAAATGTAATAGTCAATATTAATCCATCGTGTAAAATATATCATGCGTATAAGCATGCATATGGTTAATATATAAAAATCTTTATCATTTGCAAGATAAGAATTTGAGTTAACATTTACAATTACAAGTTATAAGCTATGGAATAGGGTACTGTATGCTTTTAAGTTGATTAGGTCTAGTTTAAATTGGTTCAAATTAACCACAGTTTTTTTTTTTCTCTCAAAAAAATTGCATATGCAGATTGCATATATGGCCATTAGCTTCTGCTATGTGCTCCCTTTTTACACCTACTTAGGAGGCCACATAAAACCATGAGTGTCACTTGCACTTGTCCTTCTTGATCGCCACGCAAATGATTTATTTTTACAAGATGACTGGTGTTTCTAGTCTCTTGTACCATTTTACTTTCTTACATTAAACCTGTCCATGTGTGTATCTTCCTTAATAGTTTCCCTTGTTTCTGTTTTTTCTCTCACTGTTCAACAGCAACCTACTTGCATTTCTACTACGCCACATCTCTCACGGTGCCAAGTTCTAGCTGTTACGCCTTGGATAATACTAGTCGCCTTGTTGATTTTGTATCCTCACTCAAAATGATAAACACTAGGCTATATGCTTAAATTGTCATCATTTGGTGATTCTTCATGGATTGTTTTCTTTGAGCTGCTACTAGACTGAGTGGATTGGCCATACTTTTGAATACGATGGAAAGGTATGAACTGATCACTTTTTTGAACAATTCCATTCTTTAGAATTAATAACTGATGGTTTTAGTGAGAATACCTTGACCAAGTCTCTTTTAATATAGCCAAATTCTACTTTGTATAATTTCACTCACAAGCCAAAACAATTGTTCTTTCTGCCTAATTACTAGGATTTATGTTTTAGCTCAACTTCTGAATTATATCCTTGGTTTGTTATATTCCAAGAATTAAAATTTTGTCAGGGATTCTGCTTAGCTATATCACTGTTTCTGTAATCTCGTAATGATTCTCTGAGGGAAGAAGGAGAGATTAAGGAGATACTTCTATAGAAAGATTTATTCTGCATGAACAAATTACATCAGAAGCTTATATAAAATTGAGACATGGCATCATAAACATGTCTTACTGAAGCAAATAATTTATCCTACCATGTGATACAACATAAAATTAAAGCAACTATTGCACCCAAAGAATTAAAGTTCATTCTGTGCCAGTTGACATGGTTAAAATTTTTCATTCTGCCCACCAATTGACACACAACAAGGCACGACACACACATAGTTGCAAGAATTGCAATTACCTTCCTCCTCTATGAGCCTTCCTTTGCTAGTGAGAAAGGAGACTAGGGTTCCACAATGAGTGGGACTTCTTCAAGGTATGCGGTATGCCTCTTCCTATGCCTCGTTCACCTCCTCTACCTTGTAATGCTCTTCCTTTTCCTCCTCCTCCTTTATCGGCCCTCTTCTCTTCCTCCTTCATCATTGCTCCTCTTCCTTTGCCTCTTCCTCTTTTGTGGATGCTCTTTCTCCGCCTCCTCAAAGAGACCGACACCTAATCTAAACGGAACAGTTTTGTTCCAATATCTACTCAAAACTTTAAACGTTGAGTGCATCATGTATGCACATTGGTTGTTTTTTAGCATTGCTCAATAGATTAAACTGAAAGATGAACAGGAAATATAAGAGAACATTATGGCATGAAGGGGTGACCAACTATGGAATTCTCAACAACCCGCAAGAATCAAATACAAAATGCTTGGATGTCGAAATGGATATGTGGGTTTCTTTGGTTGTAATGTGGTCTTACACTAAGAAGCTATAGGTGTTATTGTAAAAAAGGTGAAGCAACATGAATACAAATGATCAATGTGGCCTTCCTTGATGCTCAAAGTCTACTAAAACACTAGAAGTATATTTGGGTTGTAATGAACAAGTTTTGAAGTTGAATTAAAAATTAGGGATTTTTTGGAATCTAATGTTTGAGGATCTTCTTGAGATGATTATTGCAGGTCATATGAAGAGGGCAGTAACCAAAATCTATTAGACGTGCTCCAATATAAAAGAATGACCTTAATCCCTACTAGATTTTTACTCTAGCATGTATAATTTTTTGTAATACCCATCTCTAATGTTGCAATTCCTTTTCTTTCATATTTTAGTCATGTAAAATATAATCCTTAGAATAGAGCATTAGTAAGTTTTCCATATACATGTTGTGTATCATTGAATCTACGGTTTGTCCGTGTATATATAGGATGCTGATTTGGTGGTTCGATTCTGCAAGGATGTGGAGCGCCGTTCTCAAGCGGTAAGGATGTGAGCTCTGTGCTCATTCTGTGACTTCTTTTTTTTCTATTTGCTTATATTTAGACTGCTAATTCTTACTACAGTGATGTTGTCAGTATACCAAATTGGAAAAATTAATGGTGTTGATGAAGGACTGTTGGAACATATTTTATAAAACCTTCAACAGAGATCTATAGATGCGCCAATTATTTATTTTATTCTAATTTGTCAAAACCTTCATGGAGAGCTGAAGAAGACAATATTAGAGGCATTATTATTGAATTTGGTGTTTATTAAGTTTGACTAATGATATCACTGTCCCAAGGCAATTCACTGGTGACAAAAGGTTCATGTTGCTGATCCCAACTTGTTGGGACCTTAATTTTGCTTTACTGTCATCATTTTTCTTCTACATTCTTCAGCTAATTCTGCTTCTTAACCACATATGCTATTTTGAAATTTCTTTGTTCAGTGATATGGAATATGGACTAATGAACACATATATTGGCATTAGGTGAAAACTTGATGATTTGATTGCTTACTAGCCAAAACCACAAATGGTATTAAGTCATGCTAAGGAAATATTCTTTATGCATTAGCCACGTCATTTCAGATGGATTGCCACACAATATCTCATTAATCAGCACTGCTCTTTGCTCTAATATTTCACTTGCAGGGATATATAAAGCAGTAACAGAAACTGGCCATTATGATTATGTGTCTGAACCTTGGACTTCAATTCAAATTAAACTTCTTAGATTTATAATGTCAGTGTCTTTCTACCTTTTCTTTGTCAGATTTTAACAAAGTCAACCTACTAATGTTTTCATGAGAAAGGAAAATACTTTTTGAGCTATGTATTGCTAACTTAACATTTCTGCACATCTAAATGTATCTTATGTTCAGAACACAAACATAATTTGCCACTCTCCATTTTGTAGGGATATATAGATTTTGGCCGTTATGAAACTTCGAACTATTTTGCAGCTGGTTCAGCACCAGTAGACTTTGTTCAGGTACATATGCAAAAAATGAGGTGAAAGCTTTTGGCCCATATTCGCTCAATTTTATTTCTGTACCTATTGGTGCCAAAATTTATATCCTAGATGGATATTTTAATGAAGACTCAACAACAGATTGACTTGTTGGGATAAGGCTGTTGTTCTTTAACTGGTTTTGATTTGTTGGGGCATGTTATTGGGCAAAAATCAAGAGGGCACTGCACCCTAATTATCAGAATCGTAAGGGCGCCCTTTTTTTAAAAAAAAAAGTCAAATGGATGTCCCATCATATTTTTCATACCGAATATAACCTCATTCCAATGCTGTTGTAGAAGGTATGACGTTTGATATGGTTTTGAATCTTCCTTGTTTTGTATGATTTTACTCAACTGATGTGCTTGAAGCATCAGCCACCTCATTGATTTGATATATCCTTATAAACTTACAAATGATTTTAGTTCCATCACTTGCCATCTGATCTTAATTTGTCACTTCAGGGGTATTACAATGGAGACTTGCAAAATTGTGAACATAGTTTTGACCAAATGGGTCGTATATCTCAGGTTGGTTCATGGTATTCCACATAGTTCTTGGCTTTTATCAACTAACTATAATATATAATTCTATTTAATTTTGACCTCTTTTGTCTTGTGTTTTTTAGGTAGATATTATATGTGGAAGTTGCTTAAATGGAGCATGTACAGGTCAGTGTCTTTCATTTTAAGCTCTGTTTTGTATAAAGGAAGGAAAAATCTAAAGAAAATGAAAGCTAGAGAAAACAATCTCATAGGTAAAAAAATTATGAAATATTTTCCATCAGCGCATCTCCTTAGAGGAAAGGAACTCAACTTTAAAAGATTGTTTTTAAAAATGTAGAAAAAACTTTAATGAAAATTAATTTAAACAATTATTTAAAGTTTTTTTTTTTTTGGCTTGGATTTGAGCTCTACATGCATGCAAAAGTAAGTTTTCTATTCAAATCAGATAGAAGTAATATAGAGAAAAATTGAGAAAAGATCTTCCCTATCTTTTTCATCCCTCCCACTTTACACCAAAGGAAATAGAGGAAAGGCTCTTTTTCCTACAAAGGAAATAAATAACTAGGGAAAGAAAGAGGGAAGGGAAAAAAACTCATATGAAAAGAATTGTGAAATAATTTAGAGAAGGAAAGAGGAAGGAAACTTAAGCTTCAAAACTTTATTTGTTAAAAATAAAAAAATAAACAATAATTTAAAA
>JBBMJZ010021064.1:0-10709 GCA_037833815.1 Zingiber zerumbet | reverse complement strand
GTTGTAAGAAGAATATTTGTGTAATTTGTGGATATGGACTTGATGTGTACAATATCTATTATCTTTTTATGTTGTAAGAATAATATTTATGTATATTGGTTACATGGATATTGACTTGGTATGTTTAGATACACCGATGTATAATAATATTAACTAAATTTTGTACTATTAAAATGTTGTATAATATCATTTTTCACTGTTTCGAAAATTGAATCAGTGTCGTTAAACTATACTGATATTACATCGATTTTCCACCGTTGCCAAAACTGGTGTTATTAACATATATTACATCAGTTTTACACCATTGCTGAAACGGTGTCGTTAAGTGGTACTACACCGGTTTATAACCGATTTGAAAACCGGTGTCATTAAGTGATACTACACCGGTTATAACCCGATGTCTAAAATGGTAGACCTTTTACATCGCCTGCATAGACATCGGTCGATTTTGTAATAGACAGTGGTGAAAAACCGATGTCTATGAGGGGTTTTCCTTGTAGTGTTGTGAACCCACACTGAATGGTGTTGATCGTCTTGTAGTTTAGTTGTGCCTTCTTGCTCATTGGAGGAGTCCAATCTTCAGGTTCTAGTGGCGTTCTATCTTTTATCGGAGGTGTGTAGCCTTTCAGTATTGTGAACCAAAGCTCGATATCAGACTTAAGGTAACACTCCATTCTGTTCTTCCAATAGTTGAAGTTCACCCATTTAAAAAGAGGAGGTCGGACGGTGTTGTATCCTTCTTGATAGGAGTTTAACATCCTTGAAAAGAAAATAATAAGCAAATTTTCAAGACTTTCGTCTTGAGATTAGTAGTGCTAAAAAAAATAAAATTAAGAAAAGGAAGGAATATTCTAAAAGAAAAAAAAAGAAATAAGTGAAAAGCAAAAGTTTTAAAAGTGCTTTGAAAATGGTTAAGTAATTTTAGAGTTACGAGGCTCTAATACCAATTGTTGGATCGGATGAGTACAATTAGGGGGGGTGAATATCGAGCTTTAAAACTTTTCTCGTAAACGTTTAAAACAAAGTCGTGCAGTGGAAAAGTAGAGAACAGGTTCGGTTACTTTGTTCGGAGCCTAGGTCGACTCCTACTCTAAGGTCCGCGATCTTTGACCGCACCGATGGGCAATCCACTAAATCTCTTCTTTTCGAAAACCTCGAAAAGACGCAGTGCGTACAAAAGATGAGTAAGATAGTAACAACCTACTATCTTACTTGAATTAAGTACAATGCAAGCTTTTCTAAAATAAAATATACCGACAATTTAATTGAAGTCGAAGCTTGGTCGACACTTCTGGATGAGCAGCTTGTGAGTCGTAGAGTAGTAGAAGCTTGCACAGAGATGATTTTCGAAGCAGAACAGAGTTACCCAGCCTCAGACCTTGAGCTCACTTTTATAAGAGTCGTTGATGTTCGATTGATCGATCCCTAGGTTCGGTCGACCAAACCAGCTCCCTTCCTTCCTGGTTGATATTCGATGCTGATTCGATCTTCGGCATTAACTGACCATTAAGGGTTCGGTCGACCGATCCCTTTGTTCGATCGACCGAACATGCTTCTTTCCTGTTCGGTAGACCGATCATCCGGTTCGGTTGACTAATCCGTGTATTTTCCTTTTGCTTCTGATCGTTGCTGTTTGAACTTATCTGTGCTAAGTCATAATTGTTCGGTCAACCGATCTTCGTTGCTGTTTGAACTGATCTGTGCTAAGTCATAATTGTTCGGCCAACCGATCAGTTGGTTCGGTCGACCGATCAGGTCGAACCGGTAACATAGAGTTAAACAGAGTATTCCTGCAACATAAATTTTAGCACAGTGATATACATAAAGCATGAGTAATAATAATAGACAATTCAACTATCTTGATCTCAACTTGGAAACCTTTCCGGTTTTTTCAGTTGGATTAGCGACCTTAGGTTGTTCCCTTCAGGAACCCGACCTCACTGTCGCTCCTCCAGTTATTTACCTCAACATACCTGCCAAACATTGATTCTCTAGATCTTGTTTAGACTTTTCACTTAGCCTTGATCGGCTCGCCAGGACTGTTCTTCGATCCTCCAGACCTCTCAATCACTCCGCCAAGCGTTAGATCCTCTCGACCCACTTGGACTTTCACTTGAGTTCCACAATCTGCTAAGACTTTCCTGCCTAGCCTCTAGCTAGGTCTTTCCTGGTTGAGAAAATAGCTTACACACTTAGTCAGCTTGTTAGTTCACAACAAGACTTAACTTCAACCTTTGACAACATCAAAACTTAGGTTTGATTCTGGTGCAACCTGCGCCAACAATCTCCCCCTTTTTTATATTGACAACCAAGGTTCAAAGTTAAGTTAAAATATACATGAATTAAATAAACAAGCATTTTTTATTTTTAACTCTCCTCTTGAGTTAAACAACTTCCCCTGAAATAACTATCTCTCCCCCTTTGACACACATTAAAAATAGGGGAAACATTCAAACCATAGACATGTTAAAAAAACACCAAGTAAAAATTGGAGAAATGAAAGATTAGTAAGAATCTAGATTTATAATGATAAAAATCGGAACGTAAATAAGATTCAAAGAAAAATTTTGCAAAGTAAAAAATTAGGAAACATTTTCAAAAATAATGTTTAAGGAAAAAATATTTGAAAAGTTAAGAAATTTTGAAAAATTTAGAAAAGTTAAAAAAATGTAAAGTAGATAATTTGTAAAAATTAGGAAACATTCAATCCTATTTATTCTCTCTTATACAAAAATAATCTTCTCTCATCTATGTTTTTTAAGAATATTAAAACAACTTTTATAATATTTATTCTTAAAATATTTTTATTTTAATGTTATTATAGCATTTAAGAGGTTAAAATAAATTAGCTCAACTTAATTAAATTATTATATATGAAGTATTATTATATTAAAATATTGTTCATTAATTTTGTCATTCGTAATTATTTTAATTTATTGAAAATCAATTCGAAATATAATTGCCGTAATAGGATTGATATTTTTTTAAAATAATAGTTAAATCGATAAAAAAAATATATTTTTAAAAATATTGATGTTTTATATATAATAATTTTGATTAAATTAAAATAATTTACTCAGATAAAATGACTCCGGAATAAGATATTTTTAGAATGAAAAAATATATTAAATTTTATTTTAATATAAAAAGATATTTAAAAAAGAAATAAAGGGCGCTAATTTTTGCCCGATCTCCTACGATAGACCGCAGATCTCACACTTCACGTTTAACCCAACGGCTCCTGTTAATGCAGAGCTCGTCAAATGTCGCGCAGGGGCAGTGACATTTTCGTGATTGTCATTATAAATTTGGGTATCTATGGAACACCAACGCTAATCGTCATCGGAGATTCGGAGTGGTCTTGACTCTTGAATCCCTGGATCGGATTTGCTGCCTCAGGAGGTGAGCGCGACGCCAGCACTCTGTTAGAAACCCTAGAGATGGTTCGAAAGTCCCTGGCGGTTTTACCAGGGTTTTGATCGGCCATGGCGCTCGGAAAACTCACCGTAGTCATCGGAGCAGGTACCTGTCGATCGACCTCTCTCCTACGACAGTATCTTGGTTCTTAAGTGCTTTTCATTAGAGGATTGGATGCGATCTTAGGAGTCTTCGATCTTGAATCTCCTACGCATTTTTTAAACGCAACCCAATTTTAATATAGTCTTCGTCCTAAGAGGTTTCACGGAAGAAACCGGATTCGCTGATCCGCGGTTCATGATCCGTTGTTCATTCGCCATTGGATTTTGATACGGTAACAGCTCTTTTGTAATAGGTACTTTAGAAGTGCACATGTCGATAGCTGCGGCCTTAATGCTCTCTCCGGATAACATTTTTATAGGGTATCAAAGTTCTCGGCATTTTTCTTGTTTTGTTTAGAATTCTGGATTGATCATGGATGAACTGGTAGATATATCATGACATTGATTATTTTAGGCTTGGTGATCCACTGTCTTGTTGCACAATAAGCAGTATAGATTGTTGATTTTGTTCAGCATCAGTGGTCAGTATGGTTTGTTTGCACTTGCTACTTTTCTTCATTTTCCTTTCCCATTTCTCGCGCACAATTTGCTGAATCAGTTGATTTTCAGTTGATTCTCATATTCATGTTTACTTCGTTTTATCTCTTTTCTGTTGCCCAGTGTATTTTAGAGCCTGTAAACTAGAATTACGTTTACTTACTATGCTGCCTTTACTTTTAAACTTTTTTTTGTGTGTGTTTTGCTTATTCAGTTTTTTTTAATAAAGGCTTGGTCGTGGTTGTTGTTATGTGATACATGTATCCGGCAAGCATGTATGATGTTGTAAACTAGAGCTTTGCAACTCTTTTCTCAATTTTGAGTGGAATGATTTTTTTTATTTGTAATCAATTTTTTTACCCATTAGTATGCCTTGTTTATTTATTGTAAATTGAATTGTTGTCTCATAGGCATAATTGGAACTTTTCTTGCAAAGGATGGACAATTTCCTGATGTTACAAAACTCTTTTCTGGTGCTTTCAAGGTATGTTACCTAAAATCACATTCTACTCGAAACCAAATTATCCATTATCTGTCACTATTGGCCCTTTTCTAACTATATGTAGTTTCTTTCTCTATAGATTGTGACAAGACACTTGCAACAAGATAAAGACAACTCTCGATCGACTAGTAAACCACAAACTGATTCCCTATTAGCGCAGGTTAGTATGCCATTTCCATTGGTTAGTATTTCATTTCATGTCCTGATATCTATATTGAATTTCTTTACATTGTAGAGGTATTTGTCTACTACCATGATGTCACATTGTGCTGTTTCTGGTTTTGATCCTTTGGAAGCTACAAGTAAAATAAGAATTCCTCTTATAGTCACACACCAGAGATTTTAACATGCCAAAAATTCACCTTGGCAAGTGCTTCTTAACTTGGAATGTTAGTGGTGCCACTTGTTGGTCAAGGGATTCAAAACTTCCTTTTTTACTGGCTTGCTTGATGATCCCCATTGTATTTTTTGTCATAATCTGTAGTTACTCTCTTTTGACATTTATTTGTAATGGGAAATCACTGGGGCAAGCTTTAAGAACTCATACTGAGTCAATATACATCACCAATCAAATTGCAAGATGTGTGCTCATGTCCCTTGACGCATAGTTTAGCTGCTTTTACAATTATAACTTTAGCTGTATCATGGAAATTTTCTGCAATATGATCATGGATCTTGAAATGGAACGGTGTTGCAGACTAAAGACAATTTGATTGTTGGCACTTGTGCTCATAACTGCAGAAGGTTGAATTGATGTAATAGTAAACAAACTACAAAATTGGAGTATCAAGGCAAGGAAAAAGGAAAATCTTGATAAACTAGAGAGCAATTAGTTGGATGAAATATCCAGAAAGAGGATAACATGACTGGAGGGAGATAAGTTTCTTTGAAAATTTTCACATCAGCATCATTGTCAATCTCTCATACCTAATGCCTTATATATGCAAAGAACTTTTAACTACTATAAAGATCATGTAAGGAGATACAATTATGATATTGTATCTTTAAATTACAGAAAAAGGAAAAGAGGTCAGGCTATCTTTTTGATTAGATAGTTGATAATGTAATCCTTACTATTGGATGGGTCATAGGCCGCTGCTGAATTTTTAGAAGGGAAAACAAGGTAAGCACTATTGATATAATGTGGAGCTTGTTGCACATTTTTGGTTAAGAGTTTTTTAAGCTCTATCAATTTTAAGATCTGCCTGTTGCAGTTTAGTATCATTTAGATATATCAGACCATGTGATGATTTCTGATTCTAACCAAGAAAAAGCAAGGCTCTATTTCACTATCATATCTTCTATTAATTGTCTCTTTTAATTAGCAAATACTTCTAAGGGTACCTCAAGACAAACAATTCTTGTAGTCCTTGTTTAGATTAAGATTAATGCTTAATGAGCTAGTCTTTTGGATCCAACTTGTGTGTTTCTTTTCCCTTTAGTGAGGGCAGTGATACAAATTCTTTCTTTTATACGGTCAAATTTTTGTGCTACCGGGATCTACACTTACAGTTGTTGATTAGAACAGGGTAGGTTTTCTGTTATGCTTTGAATAATCATGACTGAGGATTTGTAATGTAGGTTACCTTAAGTTTATGATCAAGTATTAAATTGGATTTTCTAACACTCTTCAAAATTATTTTGAAAGAAAATTGAAGGAAGAAAGAGAGAGGAAAGAGAATGAATGAAATAAGTTGGTTGATTTTCCTTTGTCACTTAATGGTAAAGAGGCAGTGAAAGAAAACTGGTGGATACTTTCTCATTGAATTCTTTTCCCCCTAATGGATGAACAAAAGAAAAAGAATGTACAAAAATCAGTTATCAAATATTGACTAGTTACATGATCCACTAATATTCTCTGTCCAGTTACTTTATTTTACATGTTTTTTCATCCTTCTAAGTGAACATGAAAAGGCAGATTCTTCTTTTACTCAGTCTTTTTTTATTTCTCACCTAATTGCATCCTTCTTTTCTCTTATCCTTCAGATTAAATACCTGACAAATTCAAATAGGGGATTGTCCATTTAATTTAGACCATGCCAAACTCAATTGGTTCAAATTGTTCTTTTTTTTTTAAAACCAATTTTAAGACCAAACTTCTCTGAACTAAAAATGAACCAACCTTATTTGGTTTGGATGTTTGTTTTCAGGTTTAACCCTGTAGATGTTGGGTGATATGATACATCCGATTCTTATTATGCCATTTCTGCTGGTGTCTCTGACCACAGTTTTTTGTTGGTTGAGTCGGAGATTTATGATTCTGTTGATAATATGAATTTTATTATTGTATATCTGTTTTCAGGTCAATACTCTTAGAGAGGAGTTGCAAATCTTGGCTTCCTCAAGATCAGTTACAATTATTACTAGTGGAGGATCAGGTTCTTGACATTCCATAATTCTCGTAAATGTTTTTTTTTTTTGTTGACATCTGTAATGTGCAACAAAGAACATTCTACTTTTTTTCTATTTGCTTGTTGCTCACATTGTCATGTTTATGTGCAAAGGTGCTAAGACATGGCTTGCATTGTAATGATTGACACACACACTCACATTGTTTTGTAGTCGGGTGCCCGTCCTCCCCTATGTGCTATTCAACTGCCCAAGGTTAGTAGTCACCCGTTATTTACCTCTTTCGTGTTAGCCTAAAGACGGGCTGAAGGAGGCGCTGGGGGCGAGCGAATCATCTTTTGCCACCATGTGTGTATTGGTTTTGAATCAAATTGAAGAATGATCTGATGATTTGTAGTTACAATATCCAATTTATTACTACCTTTTGCTCCAATTTAAAAGTTAAAATCACATAGTTAGCTTGGTCTTAACTATAGTCTATCTTTTGCATAAGCATCCAACTAGCATATGAACATGTAATATCAAGCATTCCAAGATATACAATAATAAAAAAAAGGAAATCATGGTACTTTGAACGATATGATCTCTTATATTTGCTTAGTCAGATTGATATGTAATCATGATGTTATAACTTCAACTATTTTCTATATGATTAGAGTACAAGGAATAATTTTTGTGAGGAAATTGGGATTTGTTAAATTGGAAATGTCATCTAGACCGTTACCAATATGAAAATGTTTGAGAGGTGTCCTAAGGCAATCGCCTTAGATATTGTATTATTTATTTGATAAATAAAATTTATTATTTGAGTGTACATTCTATATGTATGTGTTTTGATCTTAAACTCGATTAATGAAATCTACAATACAATGCATAACATAAGAGAAATTGTGATTGAATCATGATTAGTGGATATCTCATCATGTGTAATTATACACGTATTTAAATCTTCCCGGGTCAATGAATTGATGAGACTGGACATCATCGATTCTGTAAGACTAATATATATTATGCTACGTGGTGCATCTAAGCAGTTAGTCTTCACTGGCTGGAAACATTAGGATGTTGAGAGTTAACATATAGATGCTAGTTAAGGGTAACTAATTCATTGGATGTAATATGTTATGAGACTTCATGTGGTTCTTTACATGTCGATGAAGATCTCATTGCTGCTCAAGTGCGAGTTTCTTTAGACCTGAGGTATTCAAGTCGTCTTGGTATACTTTGATATCTTTGCTATGCATTTCCTAAGGGATGTAGTTACGAGATGATTGAGTATAAGTCAATATACCCGAAGGTGTTTGAATAACCCACAAAGGATTCACCACTCCTTTTGTAAAGGAGGCGTATACCCAAGATCTCTTGTTAGAATTATTACTCGTAAGTCTTTGGCTAAAGCAAAATATGTCAAGAGGATGGTCTTCTTGGACACGTGTTTGAGTAATTTGAATCCATAGGACAAGGAACTGTTACTTGGGCTAGGTGTGACGTAGTCGGCCTAGTGAACATATGAACCAAGAGGGTATAAGATGCATGAAAGAAACAAGACACACTGATAAGTGTAGCTGCTGAAGGGTTCAAAATTTGTTCTAGGATTAATTGTGATTTTCCTGTCAATTGGGGGTCATGATGTACTATTAGGTGTCACTTGTGATCTGTTTATAATTGATGGTCAATTATGAATGACCAACATAACTAGGAATCTATTGGGTTACACACACTATGTATCCGAAAGATGTAAAACAAGTTTGAGAATATGATTCTCAGATCGGGAGAGACTAAGTCTAGTAGCACCAAACAAAGGGCAAATATGGAAAGTATTTGTTGGGCTGAAAGCATTAATGGATCATGCGGCTTGTAGGCGAGTTGGATCCATTTTAGTTTAGTTATGAACCAAAATTAGTTTGGTATTAAACCAAATTGGTTTAGTTTGATCTTGCTTATCAAACTTGGATGAAGGTGTAGAGAAAACTAATGAGAATTAATTTTAGGTTTTATTCCTCTCCTCTCCCTCTCTTGTGCCATTGAAACCAAGGGCACCGCCACCCTTGATTGCCACCAACCGGCCACCGGCCTTCTGGCCATCCTCCTTCCCGTCGTCGGCCGCTCAGTTGAACGGGAGCCTCTAAAGCCTCCGACAACAGCCTCTAAAGCCATTGGATAGCAGCCTACTCCTTTTGGTACCGTTGGGTTGCAATTGTCGTCGGGCACCAAATCAAGTCGTGAGTTCTTCTCACGGATCGTGTCATCTTCTTCCTTTGGTTAGTACTGAAGTGGAAACGCGACTTGTGGCTTTGTGAAGTCGTCTTGAAGGTATCTCGGCGTGGATATGAATAGAGGCAAGTCTCGTGAGGCTTGCTAGTTAATTTTTATAAACGAAATTTTATTCTATGATTATATCTATACATGTATGTTCTTGTGGATGTGTGTGATGCATGTTGTAATAATTTAGGAAATTATTATGCTTCCGCTACGTGTTTTTTGAAAACATATTTTTGTACGCCCATAGAGACAAACAACTGCGCCACTTGAAAATGAGCAATGATAGTCATGGAATCAGTTTATAGATAAGAGTAAACAAATAGGAGCTTAACAAATTCATTTAAGATAGTGAACCAAACATCATTACTTTATCTATCATTGTGTTCGTTTATCTATGTTTTTCTTTATATTAGTTTCAGAGATGGGTCTGAATCAGTTTCAAAAATTTTCTATATACACGACTACATGGAAAGAGATAGGATGAAAGTGATCAAAAATTTATGCAGATCAAAAATTTATCCTGATAATATTCCCTTACTCCCTAATTACGTTGATATAGGACTCTTGACTGTTCCTTTTTGTTAATTTCACCAGATTCATTGGTATAATGTTCTAAACCTCTTCACTTTCAAATTGACATTTGGGAATTAGCTAATCCGTGATTTAGGTTCTGGTTGAGTCATTAAATAACAGAATGTTAATTGTTTTTGCTGGTGTTGTTGAAAATCAATAATTTCAGTTCTTTTACAGAATTCTATTGGCTGTATTCACTTACTTCCTCCCTAATTGTATTGATATAGGACATTTGCTTGTTCTTTTCTGTTAATTTCACCAGATTTTGGCATAAAATTTTAAGCCTCTTCACATTCTAATTGACATGTAGGAACCAGCTAATCCGTGATTTAGCTTCTGGTTGAGTCATCAACTAACACTTGATGTTAATTATTTTCGTTGTGGCTGTTGAAAATGAATAATTTCAGTCCTTTGACTGAATTCTATTGGCTGTAATAATCAGAGTCTGCCACTATTTATCAGTAACTGTAGATGGTTATTGTTGCTGTCTCTTTATTTTTGTGTTATTTCAAAGTTGAAATGTTTGCAAATTGCAGGTTCTGCAAGATTTGGTGTTACAACTGTCATTGTTGTTGGAGCTCTTGGATATGTCTTTATATGGTGGAAGGTAATCTCCAAGGATTAAATTGCTTAACTAAAGTTTGGCATCAATAAGTTCCATTCATTTGGTGGCAGTGCTATCTTTTCCAAGGATGCCTTTATGGAAGTTCATCTTACATAAATTTCTATTTACTTATAAATTTCATGTTGAAAGAGTGGATTTCCCAACACCACACTGTCTGCATTAGAGCTGTCAGACGGGCCAACCCATGGCGGGGCGGGTCGGCCCGTGGCGGGCTAACTATTTGGTGGGGCGAGGCAGGGCGGGTCATCAACTTGGCGGGTTGGAAAATTTCCAACCCAACCCAATCCAAGGCGGGTCGCGGGTTTGGCGGGTCAACCCGCGGGCCTATCAAATTTTTTTTAAAAAAAAATTAAAAATAGTTCATATCTTTAATGCTTTCCAT
>JBBMJZ010021057.1:0-10710 GCA_037833815.1 Zingiber zerumbet | reverse complement strand
TTTTTTTACTAGTTTAAATATATATTATTTAAATTATTAATTAATTGAATAAATAAATAGTTTGGATATTGGAGAACTATAAAGGTTAGCTAAGCAAAATATTACAAGAACCAATGTTTTCACGTCACTCCTTTTAGTATTAGTAAGGTAACATACTGGGATGTATCAATTTTAATTAGAGTTATTGATAGATCAATTTTTAAAAAATATATATATTTAATTATTTTTTCTAACAATATTAAGTTGTTTAATAATGAAGAATTTATATAAAATCAATAAACTTATTTTTTAATTATACACAATAAATATATTTATCTAATAATTACTATATATATATATAAAATACCGAAACTGTATACCGAAACCGTATCGTTCCGGTCTGGGACCAAAACATCAGCACGGGTCAAGATTTTAAACCTTGCTTCTACCACCACTATTTTATTTTTGCATATTTACTAATACCCTATTGCATTCATCTTTAATACATCTTATTTGAATAAAATCTCCTCTTCCTCTCTCTCCCACTTTAGCTATTCTAGAAATATCTCTTTCCCCTGCTCTTTTGTATTCAATTTTCGATATAATCGTTCAAAAATTGTATTCTTTGCTTCATTCACTGTTTTCTCAATCTCTTTCCCAGCTATTGTATATTTTTTTGAGTTTTCCTCATTCTTACAAATATATAATCCACAATTGACACAAATGTCATTCATAAATTCAAAACTATTGCCTATCAAAGAATAGAAATCTTCAGACATTGGAGGACAAGAAGCAAATATAAAATATAAAAAGCAGACATACCCAAACTTAATCCATCAAGTAAAATGAGAAAGCTTCCATGGAGAAAAGCACATATAGATCCAAGGTCTCGCTCCGTAACATTGACAAAAGAAACCCATGATAATAAGTCTCTTAATGTAAGAGATCTACCAATTTGAAGCATGTTAAACCACTGGCCATAAAAAATATATTAGACAAAAATCAATTAACAGGGCATCAAACAATTATGCAAAGTAGCTTCGTAAGATTCATATCAAAGAACAAAACAAGTTGGAATTAGAGTGCAATAAATTAATTACATCATCAACTATCCAAAGTATTTACCAAGACTAATTTAGATGGTTTTTATTCCTTTAATACCCTTTCGCTTAGTATTTGTATTTATCAAATTAAGAATATAACACCTATATAGTTCAGTTAACATATCAGGATGAATTCAGATGGATTTTATTCATTGACTATATCAGTGTGTGTCAAAACGAATTGGTATAAATTCTACTGTTTATGTAACAGTAAAACTATAGTAATTAAATAATAAATTCAATTAAAATCTTAAAAAACAAACTAGAAAAAATAACTCACATAACTATATCAGCACAATCAACACAGAACAGAAAACATATTAATCGATATTGAGTTTCAATTTTAAAAGCATGAAACAATTTTAACTATGCTGCTCAGAGTGGTACAAAATTTCAAACCCAAATGTCGGCACAACACAATACTATCAGCATGATAGACACGAGAGAAAACATGTTAATCAATATTGAGTTTCAATTATTTAACAGCATGAAATGATTTAACTATGCCACTAAGTGTGATACAAGATTTCAAACCATGCACAATGCAGTAGAGTATTGGGAAAAAAAACTGAGCTAATATAGCATTTTTCACTTGCACATGACTGAGTTCCCATATGCCATAACTAAAACAAGCATAATAAAGCTAAGCACCATAGTCAGTAAAACTATCATCCGTAGCTGTTCAATGATGTAAAGAATAAAAAATATATAATTAAATCAGTGCACTAACTAACAATTGGCATAAATGCTTAGTACCTCCCAAAAGTTGAGCATATGATTGGCAAAGGGTGATAGATCTGGATTAATGAATCTGTTCCATAATTAATATAACAAACGTCACTACAATTGCTGTTCAAAATTAACCTCAAGATTACCGGATAGTTCATCAGAACCAGAGTAAAAATTACCTCTCCTGAGCAATACTTCTAAACTCATTCATGTGACTGACAGGAGGAACCCATATCTCTGTAAAGCGATTACGTAGTGCTGGTGATAATTCTTTCTTCCCATAATCACCACCTGGATTCATTGTTGCAAGAAGAAAGAAATTTGGATGTGCAGTAATCTGCTCAAGAATAGCACCACCCTTCTCGGCTAATGACTGCCAAGTAAATTTAGCTACATAAGCTATCGTTTAAACTGGTTATATTATGATACTGCAAACAATTCAAAAAAAAAACACTTCATGTAACCCAAACCAAGATGACAAACAATAGGTGCATTAATCACCTCAAGCAAGTCAATTAGTATGAGATTTCAATATGTTGATCCCAAACATGCATAACTGCTATAGACCAAATAATAGTTCTAATCAGAAAATACGTACCAATTTCCTTTCAGGTTCTAAAACACTATTCAAGCGCTCAAGAACACTATCGTCTGCTAAGGAAATCTCATCGACCAGAAAAAGATCACCATTCTTCATTGCTTGCACAAGGGGACCATCCTGCCAAAGGAATATGGTCTGCCATTTCTGATGGAGATGTATCAGATCACTATTCAATTGCTGAAACACTTTGAGATCTTGTTGACTAATAACTGTGTGTAAAGGTATATTTTGCTTATAGGTATTCACAAGTTCATTTAGGATAGTGATAGTCGATGAAGCTTTTGTAATGTCAGTGGAAAGTTCCTGCATGAACTCAACATTCACAATAGACAATTGTCATTCAAGGAAAAGTATATAACTAAGATATGAAATAAGAGACAATAAAAGAATTTCAAAATGCATACTTCTCTGGAGAAGAAATTAAAGAATCTCGATGCATTGATCTGCTCAATTAGCTGTATGAATAGGTTGGACATTTTCGAACGATCTCGTACAGGATAGAATCCCTGAACACAGAACAAGATCAGAGAAATATGCCAAGCGACAAGTATCTATCACTATATAATTGGTTGAAGAAAAAACATGAGCATGCAGATAAATGTACAAAAAGAAGGGTGGGGTTCAAATGTAGAGAGAGCACAAACAGACCCCAATGAAGTCAGAAGTTTCTGTATATTGATGGCAATTCAAGATATGCAACTTCTCCTTCAAATAAACACTCAGCAATTGGCACACTGTTGTTTTCCCACCACCAGTTTCGCCAATCAGGAGAACAGGCTCACGCAATCTATAACAGCGTTCAACAAGAAAAAATAACCTCTTCATACTATTGGTCCATGTGATACTGCAACAAAGAAACCACAGATAAGAAGAGAAACGACAAAACTAATTGAAAATCAAGACTTGGTGAAGACTAACTTTCCAAAGTTTTGGTTTGAACAATTTTGTTCAATGGATTTGAGAGAACTTTGATCTTGATTTGCCTCCTGCAACTCCAATAAAGTTAACAATCAATTATTACATCAGCATCAAAATGAGTAAAAAAGGCACAATAAAAAGATAGATAGGAATTTGTACTCGTTGGTGTGATTTCTTTAAATAGTAATGATTTCATATTGGATATACACTTATCAAGAATTTAAAATGTTGATCTAAGTTGATCTTGATGACCTTAGAGACCAATAGATCCCATGTATGACGCCCATAAAGATGATAGAAATCAAAAAAAAATGTCACTCATATCATCAAGTACACAACATTCCAAGTGGGCATCCCAGAAAAGTTGGTCCATCAACCACCAATCTCTTGCACCAGCAAATCTAAAGTTCTAAACCATAAGATCTATTTCCCAAACTAACTAAGTTTCAAGAAAAATGAAACATTAAAAAAATTAAAACACAAAAAATAAAAAATAGCCTAACAATTTCCATATAAATGAATAAAGGAAAAGCTATCATCTAACGTTCAACAATCTAAGAAAACACTTTGAAACCGATAAACAATCTTTCTTGGAGAATTCCCTTTCACGAAGATTCATTTACCAAAGTAGTTCAAGTACATTCACTAAGCCGGATCCTTCTAATAACTTATTAAAAGAAATACCCAAATTCACCTTCCTGCCATATGCTCATAAGAAGATTACAACAGAAACCTTTTCTTCTTGCTCATCAAATCAAAAGAAAAAGTTCCTAGTAAAGACTATAGACAACTGAAAAAATGGATAGAGAAAGTCAGAATATATGCCAGCAACCAACATTCTCAGCACATAGAACAATAACAAAGGACCAATTGCAGGTAGTATGAAAAACGGATATTAGGCCAGCATAAATAATATAGACAGTGAAGGGCAAAGAAAAGTGCAAATGCAGCTATAGATGACCAAAACATAGCACAAATAAACTATACAATGAAAAACAAAGAGAACCATTTTAACAAAGCCTAGGTAGTGTATGGCATACCATATACAAGTTATCCACATTGAGTTTCACACGAAGGTGGCGCTCCAAAGCTTCTCGAACCACAACTTTCTCATTTTCATCTCTCAATCTTTCAGCGAGAAGAAAATAACCATCCTTTGCCAAATCTTCATAGGACATTCCAAACATCCTAAACCGGTTTGCCCATCGAAACAAATCACGGGGAGTAATAAAGCCATGCTTCCCGGCAAAGATTTTACTGTGTTGCCGATGCAATTGTAACTCCTTCATAACTTCAACCATTTTTGAAGCATAGCTTGGAGGAATTTTGCACCTCAACTCCAAAATTATAGAAAGTTCATCTTCGGGAATTTCATCAACATGTATCTCTAAGAATCGATTACGGAAAGCTCGAGATAGCATTTTCCGTCCTCCATATAATGTAGGTGGATTTTGAGTTGCAAATAGCATAAAATTAGGATGTGCGCGAATACTTTCTTGAAGTTCAGGTATGAAAAGTTCTCTGTTGTCATCCAACAATCTATTTAAGGCTTCCAATACATCGGATGGAGCAAGATTCAGCTCATCCAAGACAATCCAGTAACCAAGGCGCACAGCTTTCACTAATACACCTTCTTGGAATAGCAACCTTCCTTGGGAATCAGTGATATAGGTGCCAAAGTATTCCTGCAAATCAGTATGCTCGTGATTGTTGATACGCACAAACTCATGACCAGTAACAGAAGCAAGATAATGTACAAGGCTAGTCTTCCCACTAGAGGTTGGGCCCTGTAAAAGAACAGGAAATTTTTTTATATAAACTGCCCGTGCAATGTTCTTTAGATTTTCCTTAACACTTCTAGTGAGAACATAATCATCCAAAAACCCAACTGAGCTGGAGAAATAAGCATCAAAAGGAACATCTTTGGGTAAACTTCCACCTAGGATATAAGAAACTATCATGCTATGCATTACTTTCGCACTGGGCCGATCTAACAGAGTAAGAAAGAACATGCAAAATCCATCATAAAGAGCTTTTTGGATGCCAAAGGTTTTCGCTGCTGTTTTAAAATATTCCAGAGCACGTGCAAGAGACCTCAAACTGAATTGTGGCTTCTGATTAGCCCCATCTTGCAACCTCTCCTCAGATTCTCGTTTGGCAGCTTTGTAAAATTGAACAATCCTATTAGAAAATCCACTATCAGGATCCATCTCATCCATGTATCGCCTAACAAAAAGAGTCAGATCATTTTCGTCCAGAATATCATCTACAAAATACTCGGTAAATCTACTTCTTAAAGAATATGGCAATTCACGCTTTCCAGTATCTGTTGCCGGATTCATGCAAGCAAATAACCGGAAGGATGGATGACGATCTATGTAATCAATATCACCCCTTTCAGCCAGACAAAGGGTACCCTTCTCACTATCCAGGACTCCAGTAATTCTCTGCAATGTCTCTGGAGGAGCAAGGTTAATCTCATCAAGTAAAATCCAATAGCCGTTCCTTAAAGCAGTTATAAAAGCTCCCTCAACAAATTTAAAGTAGACACCCGAAGATGTTCCGATTTGCTTCTGAGCAGCTTTAAGTCTCGAAGAAAATGTTCCCCATTCATGAAGAACTTCTGTCAAAGGTCTCTTCCTCTTCGAGCCACAAGATGATGGAGCACGCTGAATGACGTAGTCGACAGACTGTTGACATGCACATAGCAACTTCTTCCATTTTTTTTCGACGGCATATATTTCAAGATGGCGAAGTAGAGATTCATTTTCCTATTAAAAATATCCAAGTTAATCAACTGGTTGTACAATAATCAAGCTATGAACTTAAATTGAAATATTTTGAAAACCTTCTCAGAGAAAGTTCTACAGAATAATTCCTTGAACTCTTGGTAAAGAGGTATACAAATTGAGCGTGCATCAGCAGGCTTATATCCCCCTAAAAGATCAGCAATGTCACTTTGCTGGCTAAGATTCTGCATAAAACTTTGTTTTGATTAAAATCACAGTAAAAAATACAATGATGAGAATAAAATAATTTAATCAAATTATTTATGTCAGACCAAGACAGTGAGTTGTTGCCCAAGTCTCATTGCAAGATTCTGCACAAGAGTTGTCTTTCCAGTCCCAGTTTCTCCAACTAGAAGAACAGGCTCATTGTACTTCACAGAGGATGCAACCCTCTCAAGAGCATGCAGGGAACTGCGAATACCAACAAAGGGTCTACTAGGTGGCAAATTCTGCACACAAAAAAATTAATATTAAATATCACAATAAGTAAGATATTTAGAGGGGAAAAACTGAGTTCTTTTGATCTAACTGGAATCTGAGTAAACGGGAGAGCAACTATTCCAACTTGCAGATGAGACCTACAACTCTGAGATAAATTGCACGTGTAAGCAATGAAATGGACCATAAACATGACATTCATTGATGTAAAATAAGACAAACCTGGATAACAGGCTTGTTAGGAGGATAATCATGTTCTGTCTCTGGCAAAGGAACACCCCACACCTTGGCAATTTCTCTCATCATTAACAATTTTTTTGGTGAACAGGGGAGGTATGCAACAAATGTCTCAACAGCCTGCATCACATTCAAGTTCTGTAAAACTTAAGGAAATCTATATCTTACCACAAAAAATATATAGAGCAAACAAAACCTCATGATAAATAGCTTGGCAATCAGTAACTGAAATTGGAAAACCAGAAACACTGATAGCCAAATCTGAGATTCTCTTACACCATTTCAAAAGATCCCTAAAAAGGTCAGACAAAAAGGTGAGTTGAAAACTGACAGTGTTTCCACAATTTCTGAGGAGGAACTCAGAGAGCCACAGAACAACACACCTCAATGAAAACCTAGATACAGCGCCAGATGAACTCCCACAAGCATGGGCTCCCACTTGGTTGGAAGAATGAGAGTTTATTCTTACGAAAGTATCTGCAGAAATTAGATCATATAATGTAGCCAACTCAAGATATACAAACAATCAAACATAACAAAAAACCATACCCATAAGCCTTGAGGTAAGTGGATTTAAATTTGGATACCAAGCATTTACAATCTCGGTCATGTCTCCACTGTTAGGAATTTTAACTAACACTTTCCTCCATAAAGTACAAAAGGAGAGCCTTCCTGCAAAATTACATATAGGGTTTGTAATTTGTACAACTATAAATTCTTGATAATTCCACTACCGAATTTGCCTTTGATGACTAAATGATAACATCCACAAAACAACAAAAAAAGCAACCCAGTGCATGAAGCTTCTAGCCATATGGGATTCCAAAGAAAGGTCTATTGTATGCAGCTTTACCCTACATTGCATAAGGCAGTTTTCGCTAGGTAGCAACTTTACCTTGCACCAAGGCTCCCCTTCATAACATCGGCAAAAAAACAATTATGAAAAATATTTGGGTAAATTGTGAAAGGAGAAACTCAAAACATGTGAAATAAATAGAATGGAAAGTGGAAAGAACACTAGTGGTACATCTATATTAAACAGAGATTTTGTTGACACAATGGTGGGAGATTAAGAATCTGATGAAACCAATTCCTTATTTCAACAATACATTTGTAGTGGAAGGGTTTTGAAAGTTAAAGATCAGGTGGAGAGGATGATGAAGTTGCTGATGAAGAGAAACAGATTCAGGTTGAGATGGTAAAAAGGCTAAGATATAAGGCAAAATCTCTAAAAATATGTGACAATAATAAAGACTAATATGAAGGAACATTCAATGACTACACATTTAAGTCGTGGGTGACACAAGAGTGGATCGAGGGGTATGTTTCCCTTGACAACAAAGAATTAGATTGTTGAGAATAAAGACAGAAAATTTGTAGTTGTACTTATCAGACACGTGAAATAATAAAAGATTAATAAGATAAAAAGAGGTAAGAAGAGATTTGCATCCTTGGTCACAGACACAGGAACATTTTTAAGAATGTTGATACAACAAGAAATTAGTCTCAAGTCCACATTAGTGGATAAAACAATAAGCAATAAGTCAAAAAGAAGACAACAATAATCCGCCTAATAGAGTTGGGAACATAGAGCAAACATACATAATGGAACTGTTGTAGTTGAGAAGGCTAGGATTTAAATCATTTGTTTGGAATTGTTGAGGCATATGGGATATGTCAAAAAACAATCAAAAAAAACCTTTTCTACCCTATCTAGACAAGAAAAACAGTCTATTTCTTCCAACTGTTGAATTTGATGGAGATTTTAGCGAGAGGTTAAAGTATGCAAGAAGCATTGGCAGCACAGTGATCCCAATCTCTGGCTATAGCTTTGAAAAGATGGAATGTTATAATGGGTTAACTCAAAGTAAATCACCGCTAGTTGATAACTGAAAGACATAAATTTGTCAAATTGACACAGACAATTTTACTTTATTTATATCCACAAAGTATATTGGCCATTTTTGCAAAATATCATATTTTAAAGCATCCATTAGAAGGCCTTATTCCTACTTTACCTTCAATCTCATGTGAAACTTCATGCTTCAAGGTTGATATTGTGGCAAACATACGGAAGTTTTCACTGACATCAATTTCCTGCGCCAAACAACAGACACCATTAACACATCAATAGATAGTGAAGAAAGTAGCATGTCCATGAGTCATACTTTAGACAAGGAAGAAATTGGTGAAAGAAGGAGCTTAAAAGTCATAAATGTGAACGTTGACACTGTTGGGAAAGTGGAAGGTGCTATGTGACATATATTCTACTAATCCAATCACCACTCCTACCTCTGAGCACCAAAACCATATCTCTTGATAGTTGATAGTAAACTCCAGTTGAATAACATCTACATATATGATGAGGAAAGAGAAGCCTATTAAATTTGAGAGATCCTAGAGATACACAGAAAAGACACTGCTGGTTGGCCAACATGATATGCAACACACCCCAATATTCACTTTCCTTGGAATTTTGAACTGGCAGTTGAACCAATAGTTATTTGTTCCAACATGATAATATAAGGTCAAAAAATCAGGAGGGTAGAGTTATCTTGCCAAGCACCTGCCTTTGGCATCTTACAACAAAAAAAAGGGGTAGCTGTTCCCCTTCATGGGGAGGGCACTGTGAACCTGGATTATTTTATTGCAAGATCCAGACAATCTCAAGCACTTCTGTCAAGCTAAAAGTTAATCCTGAAGTTGCACACAAACTATGCAAGGCAACAGATACATCTCTTACAAAGAATCTATGCAAGTGAAAATAAATCCAGAAATATGATTTCTTAACCTTACCCACCATTAACAAGACCCTCAAATTGACCCAGGGAAATATACAAAGCTTAGTGAGGTACGTCAGGGTTGCAACTAACACGAAGGATAATGATTAACAGGCAATGCAATTCTCGGTAAGGGAAATTAAGGTAATTTATCAATGGTGAAATCAATGGTTTGTAAACCACAGATCACATTAGGCCAGGGTGTTATACATTCAAGACAGGCATGGCAATATAACCTTGAATAGTATGAATACTTAATCAGTTATATACACAAGTATTAGAGAAATTACCTCCCCATGACCAGAAACAAAAATACTTGAACCTTCTAGCAAGGGCAATATGATTGACTGCACCTCAATAGATGCTTTGTCTATGCCTTCAAACACGACCCAATATCCTTTTGAAATGGCCTATCAAAAATGAATTAAAGAATGTAAAATCTACAAAAATATATATATTCGAAGCTTCTACCTTAAAAGGTTAAACAAACCTGTGTAAGGGAACCAGGATGCCATCTAAATTCACCAGGTTGGTTCGAACAAACATAGTTCCCAATCAACATTTTGCTATCCATTTCATCAGCCATGTGAATGAACAAAACTAAAGCCAATAACAGAATACAGAGTTATTCAATAATAAACACAAATTCACAAAAGAAAATACAAGTAGTGAAAAATTGGATCAGTAAATTATTACAGCTAGGAAACAAATGGTACGTTAGATTTTCTTTGATTTTTTAAACGAATAAATCATTGGCATCAGTTAACCCATCACCCCATTTGCGTATTAATATGAAAATTCATTAGAAAGAAAGGGCCAGAGCTCTAATTTGTCAAAGAATGTAGGAAAATCAATGAGTATGTTTGATTAAAGTTCCTTTTAGATACAATTATAATGACAAACCCTTTCAAGTAGCAGTAGATGAGGCACATGATTTATCCCAATGATGCATCAGGTGGTATTATAACTAGAATTTGATTTTGTGACACATGGTTATGGGCTCAATTCCATTCCAATCCATGCCCCACACCGATCATTAAGAACACTTGTGCTATATACAACCTCCCCCCCCCCCCTCCCCCAGCAGTCTTCGTCCTTGATTCTCAAAGCCCCACTACTTAGTATTTTTCACTTTA